>VWZS01002632.1:178482-323737 GCA_013397075.1 Rhabdornis inornatus | reverse complement strand
ATATAATATTTTAAATATAAGAAGTTCAGATGTACTGATTTTTTTTCTACCTTTTCAATAAATTTACCTGAAACTTCAAATATTTTTGCTAACACTGTCGTTAGAATAATCCAAGCTAATTAGCTTAATAGGAGAATCACCTTAATTTGGTATGACATGCACAGAATCAAAACTTTTTAACAAAGTCTAATAAAAAAGTCAGATTTTTCTGAGAACCTAGCAGCAGCTCAGAAAAGTCCAACAACAGCAACAACAAAAACTTCAGATAAGTTCTTCACATATAAAATTGTCTTCCATTTCAGAAGCATCAGAATAAGAAAAGTCAAGTTATTCTTGCTAGACTTTTATTTAGCACAGAAAATATAAATTAATTATTTTGATTTTTTTTTTTTTTTACTTCTAAACCTATATTAAATAATAAATATTTTTTTGGTTTAAAACTAACAATAATAAATTATGGAAGCAGAAATAAATTTTCTGCAACCCAGGAAAATAAAACAAAACAAAGGGTTTCTCCAAAATTGAGAGTTAATATCTTGTCTATACACACAAATAACTAAAACAGAACAGTTAAACAAAAGAACATGAAAAATTCTTCCAGTTATAAATGAATTCTGAAAAATAAGTATAAGAATGGTTTAGTGCAATATAGAAATATTCTGTATTGTTGGCTAGTTTTATATAAACTCTTATGTTTGGGGGACAAAAAATAATTTAGATCAAGTCTGATCTTGGTATTACCCAGATGCATTGAACAAAGTTTTTTTCCTTTTTTTCCTTTCTCCCTCAGTCCTCATTTCTTCCCCTTCCAACCCTCCTTCCCCCAATCCAAATACCACAAGATATCAAAGGATGGACAGGTCATGTCTTCCTCTTATTTGAGGATGAAGAGTGCTTTCCATTTATAGAAAGGGAAAGAAAAGAGGGTCACTTTTTGATAGTAATTCTCCTTTTTCATGTGTAGGAATCTCTGATGGAGGTGTAATCCACTGAGGGAAAGGTCATAAGATCAAAACAGTGTGCAGTGGTCAAATATACATTATGTGGTGGTTGGTCTCACGGGACACATACTGCCCAGATACCAGTTGCTTGTTTTGCAGCAGAGCATGCCCCTGGGATTTGCCAAATCAGTGAGGTGAACGGCTGGCACCTGAGAGCCACAGCATTCAGAAACTCGGTCTGCTGTGGTTTATAGGGTCACCATCCATCTCACTGTCACAGAAAAGTAAAACTAGCCATGATTTAAAAAGCTTCAGGTATACAGGGGAAACTTCTCAGACATAACCCTCTTTTACTGGAATATGTCCCTAGATCAAATTCATTCAGACACAAATGCAAGCCTTGATCATCACCTTTTTTGTACTTTCAGTGTCATTGACATTGTTATCTATTTTGATCTTGTAGCTATTTTGTTCTTCAAAGATAGCAAATTAGCTGTGATCCCTGACTTATAAACTATAGCTTTTGAGAAGCACAGACTCTCACTTAATCTCTCTACTATAATTTTTCAAGCAGCAGATTATGAACCCAAGTGAACCATACAGTCAGTCCCATGGTGAATTTCTTAAAATATTCCATCATATAACAATGTATACATTTCCAAAACTGTTTTTTTTCAAGAAAGTTCCTATGTGCCAAAAGAGTCTGGACTGTCTTGATTGACAATGTGACAATATAGAATGGAAAAGAAAAAGAGAAGATTTGCAGAGATCCATCATTTAGAAGGTTTTATAGCTTTGGATATGCTGACACTGAATTATAATGCAGGGTAGGTAATCCTTTCAAAATGACAGAATGTCTCACTGTCAGGAAAAAAATGGCTGAATGAATATGAAAAGTCTAAGGTGACAACAGTCTTCTTAATGAATGTATGCTACCAGGTGGCAAATGTGACTTTAAAAAAAACAGAGGATCCAGGTATTTACAGAAATATTACTACACCCAAAGATAGTTTAGACAGGATTACAGTCACTCTCTCTTTGGGGGAAAATGAGGTTAAGATTTTTAGAGCCTTAAATAAGAGATGGAAGCCATAATTCTACAGAGAAAAAAATAAAATGTTTCTCTGTCTCTCTGGTATTACATATCACATATCAAACACACACATAAGGGGATGAAGCTGGGAGGAAGTCTGTGCAAAAGTATTCAGATCAATTAAAGGTTTAGTGTGACCGAAACAAATGAGATGCAGAAGATTTTGATGGAACGACTATGGTGAAGGTGTTCAACACTCACTGTAGTTTGTAACCATCTCTCTAATGTGGAGTGACAGCATAGGCCCAGGTATTGCTCAGATTTCATCCTGTGCTGTGGTACAGGGCTACAAATACAATTCCAGTATATAATCTTTATAAGGCATAGCAAATAAAAAGTAGCATGGTTGCTCCAGCCTCAATATAGGTGTGCAGCTGTTTTTTTTCAGATCCTTCTCTACTCAAATGCTGTCAGTTGAACTTTGCTCTACCTTTGTTTGCTGTGCTGAACATTAATATACCCAGTTATTAAATGGCAGATTTAAAACCTCCTTCTTTGCTCTTCCCTGCATTTTCCAAGTTGATAAAAAACTCCAGCTGATTTCTCTACACTGATCACCAGTTAATTCAGGAACATTTTCATGAAAGATATCACCAGAATATAAAGCAGTTGTCGGTAGTTGGAAATAGAGAATTTTGTCAACTCATCTCTTTTCTCCATGTTTGTGTCTTTTAATTCTGTGTGAGTGTGGGTTGATTGATCTCTTCTTCACTGCTGGTCATAATTATGGAGCTGCTTTTAGAAATATCTAATTATATTTGGATGCTTTACAGTTTGCTCCAGAAAAACTTGATAAATACGGCCTGATCTCCCAAAAATGTTTGTTTAATAGCAGCCAATGATAAGGATGATATAATTATCTAGATATCAAATACTGGGGATACCATTGGCATCAGAAGATGATATCAGAAGATGATGTAGGTTTACACAATAAATAGATATTAGAAAATTGTACATTTTTGGACTATCTCAGAGGAGAAAAAAATTCCCTTGCCACAGTTATTCCCAGGTTTAGTTCAAAAAGAAGGAAATCTGTGAAGTTTCTAATTCTTGATCCCTTCTTTGTAATCCCAGATCATAGCCATATTGGGGAAAAAAAAAATTACTCCTTTATAATCTATTTCCAGGAAAGCAGGATATTAACCTCAGGGAAAATTGCAGGCAAGACAAAAGAATTCAAATATTTCCTGAAGCCTATGATGGAATGAACGTGGTGTCCTATAGAATTATGTCTCTTTGAGGTGTCTAAGAAGATATGAGACTTGTTTGAAGGTTTTGTTGTGATTCTGGCATCTGTAAGCGTGCTTTGGCTTCATAGGATACTAACAGAATTTCTTTTTTTCTTCCTATTTTCGTACATATTCTAGTACCATTAATTATCTTTACAGCAAATTCTGCTTGTTCCAATTTTGTCAGAATTGAGAGAACCGACATGTGACATATGAATAGCCAGTTATAATCATATATACTGTTTATCCAAAGGAATTTAGGCTAAAAAGCAAAAGGATTAAAAATAATGGGGACTATTTGGCAAAGACAGTGCATGGAGACTGAATAGAATTACATGCCTGTGAGTAGGAGGAAATTTGTACTACCCACACATATTTGTCTTTTGATAGCTATGTGATCAGTTTAGTCTGTACATCTGTATATGCCTTTCAGATGTTCAACCTCATTAAAAGCTTCTCTTTAAATAAAGACTTGCTATTCCTGTTGCATTATTTTTGCAGTAATAGAATTAGAATTAGAGGAGCAGCCTTCATTATTCCCAGCTGCCTTTTTCAGACTTTATCCCTGAATACCTGAGAAGGTATTCTTCTGTATCCTAATTTTATTTGCAAAGAGCTTGAGTGATAGGACCTCCAGAATTTCCTTGGAGAGAGCATCACAAGATCTAAATGTTTACATTCTAAAGCATACTAAGAGGCACACCTTTTCCCCTCTTGTTCTGATATAAATTAGTACTTCGTGAATGTAATAAAACTAAAATTGCCCAAGGTTTTTAAGAAGAATTCTGAACATGCTTTTCATGAGGTGATGAGATCCTTTCCATAAAGTTTGTAAGAAAACAGAAATGAATAGGCCTAATTTCTATCTCTGTATTAGAAGTGGCCACTCTCTATCATATTTACAGAAGAAATAAAAATACTTTTTTTTTTTGTAATTATATTTTTTTTGCCATGCTAAATGTCTTCTCAGAAAAAGATAAACTCTCAGGAAAGGAATGTTTGTTTTTGAGTGTAATGCACTTGGAACAAAACACAAACATTATTTTAACTATCTAGTGGCTGCTGAATGGGAAGCCACAAATACTCCCATAATGCTGACTCTCATTGTTTATGACCCAAGAATTTCCAGGAAGATAATAAATCATGAGAACAATTCTTCCAAAACAAAGCCCCTAGACGCTCTGGGAATCTCTGTTTCACTGAGTCATCTGGAATTTAAGATAGGGATGGGAATCACAGCCCACAGACTCCTAGAGCTGTATAACAGATCTATTTTCTAGTGAAGAACAAGATGGTGGAAAATTTTGTGACCTTTGACTACGATTGAAATCTCATTTCAGCATTTTCCAAATGAAGACTGAATTAGTCAGAAGTTTAGGTTTAAACTTTCTTTAAAATCCAACCCAACCTCTCTAAAACAAACACACACACCCCCCCAAAAAAAAAACAAAAGGAAAACTAACAAAGAAAAATCCAACGAAGAAAACCCTTTTCTTAATTACTTTTTTTGAAAAGTCACTGAAAAAAAAAAATCATGTGAAATGGAAGCTATAATTTCTGATTAGTTCTTATTGATTCCAAGTAGTAGAACAAGTACAGAAAAAGTAGAAATTCATAAGAAACTTGGATCTGATTTTGAGATTGAAATATTGGCTAAAATTGAAATAAATTTACTTCAACTTCCTCTATAGTTCTACATTCTGACCCCATAGCAAAGGTACTCGTGTACTCATGATACTTGCATTGCTTTTTAAAAAGAAATTTTTGAAAATCGTGGAAAGGTTTTTTACATGTTCAGTTTTGCAAAGTCAATAAGTTTACAGAACAGCATTTCAGAAAAGTTTTAGCATATTTATTTTAACATATTTAGCTTTCTGAAACTCAGTCTTCATGATTACAGATTTCGTTTCACAAGGATATCATGATCTACTGAGTCCAGCATCTGTTTCCTTAATAGACTCTGTTCCCCCTAATGTAGGTAAGTATTCTGCTTTTCAGTTTGTTCAGCTAAGGCCCAGCTGTTGACTAAGTCACCCACTCCCTTTTGACTGTGACTCTGTCTCCTGGCCCCCACCTGCACCTGTTGATGGCTGGAGATCCACCCCAAAGATGCCATCCCTCTCAGCAAAGCTACAGTCTTTGTTTTTTTTCCCTTCTCAGTATGATGAAAAGGTTTTAGCTCCTGAAATGTGTGGTAGGGGCATGTTAGCCATTAACAAAAAAAATATGCAAGCTTGACAGAAGTCCTTTTGTATGTCCTTGGCAAATATTTGCAGAAAATGGCATTGCTTTATTTGTACACTACTCTCAACTGTGTTAGAAGTTTTATCTGTCAATTGAGCTTAAACAAGCTTATTACAAGCCTTGTAATGCAGGGCCTAGTAAGACAAACACAAATTTCACAGATTTATCATATTAAACAGTTAATTAAAAACCAAATATAATCGTTAGCTATGAATCCATGCTGATCCTGCCAATACTGCTCAAAATATGACTTCATTTGAGTTCATGTCTTTGCAGTTTCTCAAGCCCTTTGTAACACAAACCCCTACAAATTCTACATGAGTGCCAAAGGTGGGAATGACAGTATCTCATTTAGATGATATTTTGGGGAAACTCACAGCTAAGAGTTGAGTGTTTACTCCACACATCTACTAACAAACCCAGGAACAGTTTATTCTAGACACCTTTTGCTTACATGCTAGTACATTTGTTGCATTGGTAGATTGATTTTTTTTCTTTCTATTAAATCTCAAACCATTTGGTTCTGCAGGCTCCCTGAATTACTTTAATGTCTTTGAAAGTAATAGAATAATTTTGTCTTACCATCCTTGACTATTTTTAGTGGAGACCATAAATTTTAAAATATCCTTCTTAACAGAACTACAGAGCTGATCTAACCAGATTGTGAAAACATCAGATTTATTTCAGGAATAACTGAAAGACATTACCTAGACAGACATTGTGTTACTGACAGTCTTTCCTTCTTCTTCTTCTATAATTCCCAAAGGAATTAATATATTATTTTCAAGATAACATAAGCTACAAAAGTTAATCTACAGGAGAGTTTATACACTTGAAGGAAAAGATTTATATTTTTAGTTTAGATAAAAATAGTCCGTATTTGAATAAAGATCAAGACTTCAGCTCTGAGGTAAGATTTTTGTTGACTTTGGGAATATGCTGAACTTCCAGGATGTAATATTCTGCAGGTTTAAAGTGAAAGGGTTCAGTAACTAGCCAGCAAAGTCAAGAATGACAATAATTCCAAAAGTTTTCAGAAAATAAATCCTCTCATATACTATCCCCCTACTCATCAAAGGATGCATTCCTGATTCAATTTAAATACTAATAACTTTCAAAAAGCCCCTGGAAGCAATTTGTAACCATATCTCATATTCTCAGCTATCCCTTTTGTGGTGCCAAACTAATCCTTACTCTGACCAAGCAATAAATAACATGCTTATTGTGCTCAAACCTTTTCAGTGACGATGTAAACCCAACAAGAATGTGGAGCTTAAATTTCCCATTTACAGTAACTAGTCACTATACTCAGAAACAGCTCTGCTGATGGCCAAAGGCCTTTTAATGTGTTCCCAAAGCTTGTTGGAAAGAGTTATTTAAAAGGCTCCCAACTGTATGTAATTGTGCTGAGCTAGTTTCAGCTTGTTGTCATAACTTCCTCCTGAAGTTAAAAAAACCTCAGAGAGTTCCCAGTTGTGTCATAAGACTCAGGAATCCTGAACTGTAATTTCTGCCACAGGATCCTAAGGTAAAAATGCTAAGTTCAGACTGGACTCAGAGAAACTTTTCTTTTTGTGAGAGTGGCTCGCAGAAAAGCTTAGCAAATGATTCTCTGAGGGGAGTGGTGAACTTTGCGGGGTCTCTCCTGTGCATCTGCTTAGGCAGTTTGGTGGTAATGTGGGTGTGATCCAAGAGCTGCTTCCCACAGAGCAGCGCATGATTCACCATGACACTTTGCTCCCTGCTCTGGAGCTCCTCTGTTCTCACATCTTATGTGTCTCATCAGAATGTCTTCAGCTCCCTGAGTCCTCAGTGACTGAGCTGCCCATGTTAGGTAGGGTGTCTGTTTGCATCCACGATTTTCCCTGGGGGAAGATTATAGCTGTAGCCAAAGAGAGAACAGAGCTGACCTCCCCTCCAAACAGCAGAACTACATGGCTTTGGCTTTCAGAAACAACACGATATCTCTGCTTCACCTTCCTCCACTTCTTTCTAACTGAGCAAACATCAATAGCTAAGAAACCTTCCACATCAGAGCTTGGGTCAGTGATCTCCAAACTCAGTACAGCTGGGATAGCATCAAAAGCACTGCTCATTAGCATGTTGTGAGCTTGGGAAAGGCCAGAGCCAGCCCTGTAGGAGTTTGTAACCTCATTTTGGGATATTGTCATCAATTGGCATAGTCAGTGCAGGCTGCTCAGAGTATGCTACCTGACAGAGTCTTAAATAGTCTCCAACCCAGTTGAAATCGCAATTTACAAACTTTATAAATTGTCTAACCTTTGTTCATTTTCCACAGGGACAACAAAACGTGTACGCTTTACCCCAAAACACCTTCAAATCTTGTTTTCTAAAACCCAGGAGGGAACATGAAAATACTTATATTTTAACATAGGCAGAAGACTAAATTAACCTCATTAATTCCTCCCTAAGAGGTAATAAAGCATTTAAGCTTTTAAGTAATAAAGAAAATTTTCACCAAACAGGTAAAAATGCTCTGATTTTGTGGCAGAAGAAGTGTAAGAATTATTAACCCAAATATATAAAATTTCTAAGGCTACGAGCAAATGAAAATAAACCCTCCTATTATAAAATACCTGTCAGCTCTAATAATAGGTAGTGTTATCAGCTCTACCTGCAGTAATGTATGCTATATGCAAGTACAAAAGATATATTTACTTACCCCAGTGAAACCAGGAGGGATTTTCAATACCTCCCATTACCATAGCAAATTGTTTTCTCGAAAGTGTCATTTCATTAGAGAAATTAGTAGGAAACAATTTAAAGATTACTGTAATAGTACCCCCCATAATGTTACTTACTGGCACCATACAACAGATTATACATTATTAAAATGTACTTTATTCTCCATCTTGATGTGAGCTGTTCATGCTGCAAGCATTATTCTCATGCAGGACTGTCAGGAAGACTCTAATATAGTAGGAGATGACCCAAAAATGGATAGCAAGTCTACTAATAAGCTCTTTCATTGTTATCATGTAATGTACCTTTTCCAGTTGCTGTTTTCACAGTGGAAATGTGTCAACAATGCTCCTTCAAGAAAGAATCTCCTGGAGAAAACTTTTGGAGTGGTGAGCCCCTCTGGCTGGTTATGGGAGTTCATAAAAATCTCTCTGAGTCCTCTCCCAACTAAATATGTGTTTTTCGTATGAGCTAGGATAATGAGACATAGAAGGACTGACTCTCTTAGTAGGAAAGGAAAAAAAAGAGGCATGAAAGAGGCATCAATTTCAGACCATGAAAATAATTCAGAATATTCTACTGGAGATTACATCTTTGTGTCAAACTGTGGATGAGATGGCCATGTCTTTCTAAATTATGGGCATTGCACAGAAACAATGGCTTCATTTATTGGTCTGCTCTATGTGTGCTTACAGTGCTTGTAATTGAGGATGATTATGGTTAATGATTCTAGTAATGTGTACTTTCAAACCAGCAGGACAGTGTAATTTGTATCAAATCTATTCAGTATCTCTTCAGGCGTTTTGCCGAGTTTAATCTTAACCCGGTACTTGCTGTAGAGGAAACCTCTGGAAGTTACACAGCTGGCTTGAATAGAAAATTTCATGGGACTTTCACAGTGCACTAAAAAAAAAAAAAAAAAAAGAAAAAATTCCACAGGCTTAATCTCATCTGGGTGGCTTGTAGCCTGTCATACTTTATTATGATAAGGCCAAGATCTCTAGTACAGGAAATAGTTGTGTGTAGGATGCAAAACAAAAACAAAACATCCTTCTGTGAACAGTTAATGATATTTTCACAAGCAAAATTAAGTGTTTCTGGAGAACAGATTCACATTTCTTATATTTTTTGGAATAAAGAAACAAAGGCAATAGTCAGATATTCTTTTCAAGAGGCTGAACTAACTTACCAGGGCATTTTATTGCACATCTTTAAGCAAAAAATCTTCCTCAGCTTACCCTTTCAATATAGACACAGTATATAGGCAACTAGAATCTCTTAGCTATGGGTTGCAGAGGAAGAACAGAGAAATTAGAGGCACATTTAAGAAGATAAAAATAAGCAAGTCTGAAAAATTATTTGAAGTTAACCAAGAATTTAACTTCTCTTTAACTTCAGGATTACATTCCTATCTTTTTAACCACTGAAAATATCATTATTGTGTCTATGTCTTTTATTTCTTTGCATTTTTTTTTAACTTGGTGGTGCCGGTCAATGTTTTCATGTACAATGAAGCCAATGACTCCATCAGCTTGACCAGCTTGATCTGACACAATATCTATTATTGCACAGATGCTGGCTTTTATTCTGAAAGGGTGAGTATATTCTCAGACTTACTGAATTGCTTATTGATTTCATTTTGTATTCAATTACCTGATATTTGTGATTGCCTAGGCTTTCTTCTCTTCTGTGTTTTGTTATGATCAGTTGTTGTCACTTGTGCTCTTTTGTGCTAGGTCTTGTAGATCAGCATGTGGCTCAAAGAGTGAGATTTTCGAGTTTTAGGTATGAAGAAGCAAGCATGAAAATACTTTAGCTTGTACCACTTTCATAAGTCTTCAAGGGATTCCAGGCCTCTGGGATGTCTAGATCGTAAGATAGAACAGTGTATATTCACTTAATACTTTCTCTGTCTATAGGAATTGCAATTTCTATTCTTTCCTGGACCCTACTGTGAGACTCTGGGGAAAGACTTTAGGGAACACCCCCCTTCTCATGTCAACTGTGCCTCACTTCTACCATTGAAACCACAATTCACTGTCAGCAATTGTCCTGCCATTCCATCCCTTGGGAAGAAAAGGTAAGTTGCTCCCAGAAGACCATAATTTTATTCCAAATTTCAGTGAGTAGAATAGTCATAGGAACCTTTCCTTCTACAGAAATTTCAGGATACCTGTAAAAGGAAAGAAAATTCTAAACCTTGAAATAAAACGAGAAACCTATTATCATGGGAGTGCATAGCATAAGCATAAGCATCTGATGTAGGTCTTTCACAAGCAACTTGCTGTCTCGTCAAAGGGAGATGAATAAAATCTCACAAAGACTCTAAACTCCTCATGCATTTTCATAGTTGCAGCTGTAGCTTTCAAGGGTTCCATTTCCAAAGTGAAACAAGTCAGAACAGCTTACATACAAAAATATACAATGATCCTAGAGCCCAGGAAGAGCTCTGATTTTGAGAAATGCTGTTGTATTCATTCACTAGATACCAATGTAAGTAACTACATTTCTTATCTGGGAAAAAAACCCCCAGCATTTCTTGTCCAAATAAAAGGTTATGCTGTTATTACAAAATATTAGTAGGGTTTGAGAAGGAAGATGAGCTTTTGCTTTTACAGGTCAGAGGCCATAAGTGATAGGGACTAGTTGGTGTAAGCTATCAGACTGGAATTAGAGGCAGAATGAATTAATACCTCTCCATTGATTTCAGCAAATCTAGGAAACTTCAGTAAAGATGTGTCAATACATTTTAGGTGTATTTTAGATGCCAATATTAAAACAGGGGGTATCTATTACATTTAGCAACCACCAATAAAATGTGACTCACACTAGTACTTTGTTTTATAGAAACTCATGCTGCAATAAACTAAATGCAGATGATGTGTCAAGCAATTGGACAGATGAACTCAGCAAAATTTCTAAATGTTGGGCAAACCACATGTCGCAAGATCAGCAAATCAATCTGACCATGTTGATGCTTCTTCAAGAACTGAAACACACAAAGGTTTCTTTTTAGGAAAAATTCTTTACTACAAGGATAGCGAGGCACTGAAATAGGTTTCCCAGAGTGATTGTGAACTCCTCATCCCTGGAGGTGTTCAAGATCAGGCTGGATGGGACTCTGAGTAATCTGGTCCCGTGGAATCTTTCCTGTCCATGGCAGGGAGGCTGGACCTAGATGGTCTCTAAAGTCCCTTTCAACCCAAGCAATTTTATGACTCTATGATTCTAATATGTAATATCATATGACTACAAATTCAGATCACCGCTGGATTTAAGACTGAAAATATTCTGGGTACCTGTTAATTTCTTCTTCTTGCAAAACATTTCAACATGATGAATACAAACAAACACACCCATACAAATTTGCTAAACTAAAATCTGTCACTTTTTCTTTACAAATGACAAAACTGATGGGCTCGAGGCGAGTGGTACTGGGTGCACTTTGCCTCCCATGGTGTGTCAAAACTTGTGCTTTGCAAAAGAAGTGATGACTTGTAAAAACTACTGATTGATTTGCATCATGGAAATTGTGATTCTACTGTAGAGACTTGTTCACAGGTAATTATATAACTAAATTGCAGCCCATTCAGGAGTTTGTCAAATAGAATCAAAATCAGCATTTCTCATCTTATATGAAACTTGAACTCCTTCATTTTTAGCTGCTTGAACAAGAAAACATGAAAAATTAATATCCCAGCATATTGCATGGAAAACAGTCAAAAGACACATAAATTGTTGTAATGCTTTCCATCGAAAATAATATGAAGAATCAACACACTGCTTACAAAGAAGATAAAACACTCAGAAAATCAGATGACGTCCTTTCACGATTCCAGACCACTTCTTGCACTAAGTTTTGAGGCCACAAGTAATTCCAATCGTTTATGACTGAATAATTTCACAGAGCAACCATTTCAATCTACCTTCAAGTTGTGAAAAGTATCTACTCAGCAACTGTTCAATTGTGCAATGTTGACACACTGCTGGCAGAAGGAACTTTTGCTGACTTCTTGATTTTGTAAGTGTGATGTGTGAGGGTGTATAAACTTTTTTGAGAAACAAACGTTCTGCTTTATACTTCTTACTATTTCTGTAACTAGAAAAGAGCACTGAAGGTTACATTATTGTTTTCATAATTTTCCACATATAAACAGATGACACATAATATAAAATCAGGTAACTTGATGCTTTATTCTGATTCTGTGCTCAAGCAAAACATCATTTTATGCTTCAAAAAAAAAAAAAATCCTTGATTTATCCTCATACAATAACTTCTATTAACAAAAACTGTTATAGTAAATTGTGGTTTACACCCCCCAAAAAAGCAATTATTGCAAAACAAGCTTTATGCAACTGTACAGATGATGAGCCATTATAGCAAGAAAAAGGAATTATTTATTTTGGTAGGTAGGATATTCAGAACTTTTGGCAATGTCCTTCAGGAGTTATTTTTTATTAGGGTAGGTATTAGAATAGTTATTATTTATTATCTAATGCAAGAGTTATTTTCGTTTCTTGTCCATGACATAATAATCTGAAAACAGATTATTGACTAAATTGCATTCTTGCAAGTTAGTAGATACCTTCCTACAGTAGCCTTCTAACTCACCAAATACACTTTGGCTTGACTCTTGGGATTTAATTGAAATTTACTTATTTAAGGGCCAACCTTTTTTCAGTTTTGTGCAGTGTTAGCAGAGTTGGGATTTTATAACTGCTGGAACTGGACTGAGTATATTAAAAGCAATTTCAGGCCATTAGACAAGATAATGATCTCAGTAAAGGGACTGAGAGCAAGATGAGACTTTGGATTTTGCAGCTTTAAAAATGCAAGATCATCCATTTGTGGTTGTTTTGAATAGGATTTAATTTCTTATTTTTCATGTAGCAGCATTTGAATTCCAAGGATATTCATCTAATGTGCTTCAGCTGTTAGCCTTTAACTAGGGTTTAGCATGGTCATGTGTTCATCATAAGTACATTAAGGATCATTAAATAATTGAAGTAAGTCAGAGAATAGATTCAAGAATGAGCTGAATAAAAATTATGTGATTTAGAGAGGTAATATCTAATTTCCACACATTCAAAAAACAAACAGAAAAAAATTTGTATGTTTCACATTTTTAATCATTCCTTTAAAGTTATAAAGCTTCAAATCTTTTTCACTTGTGTTCCTTTTCTCTGTTATTTCATGCTGGTATTTCTCCAGCACAATATAGAGGTGGCATGGCGCCACTGAAGAGTATTGGTTTCTAAAGGAATTTTATTAGGAGGACTATGGAACTTTAAGGCAGCTGTGTTATTACTAAAGAGGTTACATGATATTTTATGGAGAGTCAGCACTTCCTCCTCTATGAAGAAAAAAGCTTCTGGGAAGAAGATATTCCTTGGGTATTCTCTATTTTTATGAGCCCGAGAAAGCAACCACATTACAATAATCTCATTAAATATAGAATACTACTAAACACATTTTCCTATTAGCATATTATTTTCTTTTCTTTCATAGCCAGCTGGTAACCTTTCATTGCCTGACACCTACTACAGGGCAAACTGTAGAGAGTTGTTCTCTAATTGACACCAAATCCCAATTTCTGTGTATTCTGTGTATTCTTTCAATAGGTAAGGATCAGAAGAGAAGATATTTTCTTGATACCACAAGCTGCTTTGTGAAAGTGACTGTTAGTAGGGGTTCTGATTTTAATCTGTACTGAAGAAAGTCATGTCACAAATGCAAATTGCAGTAATTTCTGCTCTTTTTTTTTTCCATTCCTAAATCCATAATCATTTTTCCCAACATGAGAAGTATTCTGCAGTTGTTGGGGCAGGTCTTTTGTGTGTTAGATGTTCTTTTGTAAGAACTTGACTAGAATTACAGCTGGAATTTCTATTTTATGCAGGACTTGTGCTGGATGAAATGTGTAACATTCTCTAAAATTATCTAAATTTATGTATGTGCATATTTATGTGTGTATGCATCTATTCAAATGTACTACAGTTTCCAGGCTACAAAGTATTTTCTCAGGGGACTAGGACTATACCTTTATATAAACTTTTTTTCAAACACTGGAAAAACATACAGTAAGTCAAAAAAGTTATTAAAGACAGGAAGTAACTGGTGTAGAAATAATCATTTATTGCTTTTCTGCCTACAACTTTATTTTATTTTCTTTTTTGTCTCTTTTTTGTTTGAGTAAAAAAAAATCATCAGGATATTGTGAAAATTCCTCTTAAATATAAATATCCTATCACTAAATAAAAATGTAAGAGAAACTGTTATTGTTTGGTATACATTGACATGGATTTTTAAACCAAATAACAGAAGAATGATTGATTGGGAGATGTTTGGGCTCTGGCAATCTTCCAGTGATGCAGAACTCTTGTGGTGCCGCTTGATCACCAGATCCTCACAAACCCCAAGAGAGTTAAATTTCTGTTTTTCCATCTGCAGGGCTGGGAATAGCAGGGCTGATCTTCAATCTACTGGTCTTTGCACGATGCAAGTTATTCAATAATAAGTCTAAAAGAGCCTTACAAAAATTAGTTTTCTATTTTGCCATCTGCAATGTAAGAATTGGGAGAGGAAGATGTGAGGCTAGTTATTCTATCTGGAATATCCTACCTATAAGGAAGCTTTCCTTTGTCCCATCCAAAGGAGGGTGTGACAAGGAAAGAAATCAATCCTTTTGTCTTTCTCTCATGTCTCAACTTCTAAACTGTCAGACAAGTGCCACTTGAATTTTGGGACAATCACCAAACCAAAAGAGCTATGTGAATTTAGCATGATTAAACACACACAGAGACACTGCAGAAGTATCCTACAGCAACCTAGCAGCTGATATTTGCCTCCTTGTGTCTCTGCAAGGGGTGTAAAAGAGGCAGTGACAGAATGGTTTGGATGCTGTGAGTTGTGCCATCCATTCTGATGGGGCTGAGGCTTTTATCAGTCATTGCTTTGGGTTCCCTGCTTTGGGTTCCCTCTACCCACACCCTGAGTCCCTGGAGTCAGCTCATGGCTCTTTACATTCCCATGAGGTGACCACGACAAATGCTTTTAGATACATGTTGGCCAGTCTTCTTGTGCTGCTATTTGCATGTAGTAGGACATGCAAGTACATCCATTAAGGCAGAATATGCCAAAGCAAGCTAATTTTCATGGGGTATTTTTTGTTTGTTGTTTTTTTTTTTACTAGAAATATTTATATCAGCCTAAACATACTAAAGATTTTCAAAACTGTGGTCAAAGTTCTGGTTTATTGATCTTTGTTTTCTGAGAAACAAAGATAATTTTTGAATGTTTTATTCCTTATAAAATAGAAGCTTTGGTGATCTTCATTTTTTATTAAGAACTACTTCTTAATTAAAAGTAATCAAACAATCACTGAACAGTCTTTTCCTATAAAATTTGTGATTTTCACTAAATGACTTTGCTTTGTCTATAAAACTGTGATACTGGAGGAGAGTATTAAATTATTTCATGGACTAAAAATGTATACATTACATGCCAGTTGAAAAAAGTCCAGTATTTTTAATTATTTCTTATAACTGAACTTTCACTTTTTGGATCACTTCCACTACTGTTTGGTTTTCCAGGTGGTTTTGGCAAAGATATAGAGATACTTTTCAGGGGAGAAGGTTGTTACATTAAAGAAATAATAATTACAATCCTTTCGGCAGGGAAAAAAAAGGTGATTAAGATAAAATTATTACTACTTCTCAAATTGATTTATGGGAAAAAACCTAGAAATGAAAGTTTTAAGCTATGTAGAGAAATTAATATCCAACATTGCCAATACTCTAGAAATTATTCAATTTAACTTACAGTGAAAAAGAGTCATAAAAATGTAAACGTTATTGCTCTTCTGCAGGCTTTTGAATACAAGTGTAGCGCAATTCCTTCATAATATATTTTTAATGAGCAATTTGACCATTAGAAGATTTTGTCTATTCAATTGGTCTTGTCTCCATAACTCCCTGTTACTGCTTGAAAGCATAATGACAATGTAATCTATGAAAACTTGTCTGTATGGAAAAAAGCGAGAAATCATACTTACAGTAATGTGGTGGTCTGTTGCAATGTGTCTTTTATGAATCCTAAGCATTTCTTCTTTCTGTTTCCAATTTAAACTTTTAGCATTATGTATCACTGATGATATCAGTTCCTTGGGAGGGAGATTGTATTTTGTTGTATCTTTATACAGTACGAAACACAACAGCATATTTTTCTAAGGCTACTAGACACAATAGTGGTGGGAAATAATAGTCCTCATTGCCTGCTGTCCCATTGAAATACGAGAAAATTTATACTTACAATTTTATTTCATTTGTTTCTTCCTAAATAAAAGTTCAATACCACTGTAAGTCTATAGTAAATTTTATATGCCTGGTAAACACACTGAATTTACAATAACATTATTAATAATATCAGAATTACCCAGAGATTTTATTTCAGTAATATTTAATGATCATTGTCTTGAAGAAGTAGTGTAGAATGAGATGTAACAAACTGTATGGAATGTAAATGCTACTGTACATAAATGTTTTATATCATGCATAGACATAGCTATTTGACTAGTGAGTACCTGCCATTAAAACTCAAATACAATTATTGACACTGTGTCTGCAGAGTTGTGATGTAGATCAGGCATTCTGCCAGCAGTTTGTTAATAATTTTATACATAATTGGTAGGAGTTTAGGTTTGCAGCTTTTCTTTTTGCTTAATGTAGTATTATACTGTCAGGTATTCAAAATAAAGGAGATTCAAGAAGCTGTTGTTGAATATCAACTGTTCTTTCCAAGAGTGAAAACTATAGTCTGAGTAGTTTACCCAAAATTTAAAAAACTGTATTTTTTTCTGAATAAAATTTTCTGATTTTTAAAAGAACGCCTGGCATACTGTTTTCTATATGATCGTTGCTTATATATAATCAGACACATATACAAGTCTTTTTAAAATCTGATTTTACATAAAAAATAGATTGTTTCACTTAGTGTGAAATTTCTAAAGATATTTTATTGAGCATAGCCATTAGTACATAAGTTTGAAGACAGAAAAACATAACTGGTGTTTCCAGAAAGCAGATTTCAAGCATGAAATATGCACATAAGAGATGAAAACGAAAATATAAAATTAAAGTTCATATAGGTGGATATGTAGCCCACATGAGTTGGCCATTTGTAATAGATTGAGTTTTGATGCATAACGTCACTCAATGTTTTATCAGCTTTGCCTGTGTATTCTGCTTAATAAGAATATGCCTTCTTAGGGCTATTCATTTTAAAGCATTTTTCAATATGTCTATTGTTCTTAGATTTATGTAAAAACTATATTTTTCCTTGGCATATCTTTCTCCTCCAAACACCTTTTTTTACAAGAATACATGGAGATGTATTTCCCAGAAGAGTTTTTCCTCCAGCTGACTTACTCAGAACAGGTATTTCTCAAAAGAGTTGGGATTTTTCTCTGATTCTGTAGTTAACTGAATGTCATAATGGGATTTTTCCCCCCACTGCTCCAATCCTCCAACAACTCCCTGGTGATAAATCAGTTCTAACACTGGCTTAGCGCTGCAACCAGTACTTGCTTAACTAACACTACGAGAAAGGTGGATTGGGCACAGGTTGCAAGTGGGTTTAACCTGCAAAAAGATTACTTGGTTTTTACTTGGCAAGGATCTTTTTCCAGATTTTCCTTTATCTGGTCCAAAGGCTATTGCCAGAAACCATCTGCATATGTGAGGTACAAACCAAATGGTTCATTGAAACTTCACCCTATGTGGCATCTCAGAAATTTTTAACAGATTGAACCTTTCCAGAAATATGAGATTACATCATTTAGGGGGAATATCATATTGTTAGTGAGTGCTCTGCCATACAGTCCTGAAACAGGAATTTTTAACTTTGCAGAATGATTTTATAAAAATTTTTAGCATATTCTTATATTTAAACATTTTTAGTTGATATAGATATTAACCTTCATTGTATACAGTCCCATTCTTTCTAATGACAAGTAGAAATACCTACACATGCTATGTCTTCCAGGATTTTTTTTTCCTCCAAGAAAAATGCTTTTGAGCCAGGCAGATTGTGCTACCTTCTGCTGAACACCTGCTGTTGGCTCAACAGCAAGCGCAGCCACAGACCCATGCTCATAGCAGACACCTTAATGTAGCAAATATCCTTTGGCACTGATGCCAAATGTTCATTGGTTCCCACTGTGAAACCTCATGGTATCCCTCTGTGATTTATCACCCTAGAGATCCTTGAGGGAGCTGTGGTGCCTACTACAGGAGATGGCAGCCCCATGTGAAGGGTGTTACTTGGTCTCAAAAGCAGTACTGGCAGCAAGACATGAAATCCAGGCATGCTGCTGACACAGGTTTGTGCCACACATCTGCTAGGTAGCAGCAAAAATAACTCTCCTCTCTTCTGCCTTTTTGCTTTTGACATGGAGTCATAGAATCAGAGACTTGTTTATGTTGGGAAAGACCTTTGGTATGATTAAGTCTAACTGTTAACCCAGCACTGCCAAGTCCACAATTGTACTGTGTCCCTAAGCATAGCATCTACACCTATTTTAAATACCTTCAGGTGTGGTGACTCCACCACTTTCCTGGGAAGCCTGTTCCAATGCTTAGCAACCTTTTTGATAGAGACATTTGCCTTAATATCACAGAATCATTTAGGTTTGAAAAGACGTCCAAGGTCATCAAATCCAACATTTGATACATCACCACCTTGTCAGCTAGACCATAACACTAACATCCAGTCATTTCTTGACCAATTCCAGGAGTGGTGACTCCACTGCCTCCTTGGGCAGTCTGTCCCAATGTTTATCAATCAAGAAATTCTTCTGGATCTCCAGACCTTTCACCAGTTTCCTTGCCTTTTGCTGGACATGCTCCAACACCTCAATGCCTTTCTTGAAGTAAGGGACCCAGAACTGAACACAGCACTTGAGGTGCAGCCTCAGTACAGTACATGTACAGTGCCCAGAGGAAAAACTTCCTTGGTCCTAGCCACACTATATCTGATGCAAGTCAGGATGCCATTGGCATCCAATCTAAACATCCTCTGGTGCAACTGGAGGCTGCTTCCTCTTGTGCTATCACTTCCTACTTGGAAGAAGAGATCAATCCCCACCTGTTCACAACCTCTTTCCAGGTGGTTGCAGAGACTGATAAGCTCTCTCCTGAGCCTTTTTTCCAAGCTAAACAACCCCAGCTCCCTCAGCTGTTCCTCATAAGACTCATGCTCCAGACTTTCACCAACTTCATACTCTTGGAGACACAAATGTTTCCATGTTCTCTCTTCCCGTTCTAAAAATTCACTCTTTCTTCATACCCAAAGCTTTGTGAGGATTTGTCCATCTGTATGAGTCCATCTGAACTCTCTACTCAATTTCTCATGGTACCTGGGGGGAAAAGCAGACACTTCTAGAGAGAAATGTTTTGCCCAAAGGCTGATGTCTAGAATGGATCAGATATATCATGCTTACGAGAGCTTTCTCTCTATTGATTATAAGAGCATTTGGATACTGTGGTCTAAGCAAAGATGTCTCCATTGTAAATAAACCTAAATTTCCAACAAAATCCATTCCACTGTATAACCTTGAATTCCTTTCTGAACTAGAAAACTTGGATATTTCCTAATATCATGCTTTTTTGTACTTCCCAGTCTCCATAAACACTACCCAAGTGGTAAGAGTATGCTAGCACTCTTGCTTTATGTACATTGATTTCATAGATGCCTTTGAAAGTTGTGTTTGAGGAGATATGGGATACTGAAAGACAGAGTCCCTTCTCATTCTACATGTAGACCTTATGTTTAGTAGCAATTATTTGTCAGCCATATGAACAGTAGTCCTAAATGGCAGAAAACTGATAGCTTTGTAAAATATTTGAACTTAAGTGTAGGACCAGGTTTCAGCTTGATTTGAATGAAGATTAGATTTCTGGTCTCTCATGACTTTTGTTTGCACATAAAACAATTGTGCTGCAGAAGAAATATCCCTTTTATTCAGTAATACACTTAGTCACTAAATCACAGCAAGACTTGACTCATTAAATACTTACATGCTCTATTTATTATACATTGAGTTTTCTGCTGTTAATGCCTCTTTATATTTATATTTCTGTGTATTTGTAAATGTTCTCAGTTGTGTAATGGTTGCATACATTTTTTAGTTTCCAAAATAGAACATCAGTGGAAATGGCTATCATTTGCATAACTGGAACAGAAAATTTTATTTTAATGAAATAATTTATAAATAAGAGCCTTTGAATGAGAACTTAATTGTTTAGTGGTATCACCTGGTATGATGATCTGTTGCAGTAGTGCTAATGAGGATTTTTCAGACTTTTGTGTCAGAAAAAGTGTTGAAGCCAGAATTCAGTTGTTGAATCAGCTACTAAAATACCAGCTTGACAGTCTTTCAAAACATTAAAAGAAATTGATATTTCTCTAAGAAAAAAAGAAACCATGACACTTTTCTGATCTTTGCTTTCCACCTTTTGTTTTTTTTTTTTTGTTTCATTTTTTTTTGCATTCAGTCACTGAATTCTTCTGTGTTACTTAAGTGGGAAGCTTTAGAGCAGCCTTTAGGGGAATATAATTATTTAGTCTTCTATAAAAAACAGCGCTACTAAAAACACTCAAGCAGATGACTCGGATAGGATTTTCAAAAAATGTAGGTATTGTAGAAAGCTAGTCTGAATTTTTGGTATTTTGAAGTCACTGATTATGAAACATGTCAAATCTATTTCAAAACAAATTGCAGCTTCTTAGGCTTAGATCTTTAAGAGATGAGAGATACCTCTGCAGGTAAATTAGGAGCCAAGAAATTATCGGGACTTCTAACTACCTTCCTCTGTCTCCATAAAGCAACTACAGCTCTGTGGGCCACCATAAGTAATATCATGTAATGACTCATACATCTTGAAAGTTTGACAACTATTAACATTCATCACTTTCGAGTACAAACTGTTTTGTTTTTTTTCCTGGTGACTTGTGCTTTCACTTAAACCACTGGCATAGTAGAAGAAGTATCTGTTTTACTCTCTAATCCACTTTACTACAGACCTGTATATTGAGCGAGACCAGATGTTTCTGTGTTGCTTTGAGTAGAGTTCTGTGTGTTCTGGATGTCAGAAATGCCCTGAAATGAGTGGGTAAATTCAGGAACTGTAATCTGCCTCTCACCTGACATCTGGAGTATCTGGTTCCTCAAGGATTTGAAAATCCTAGTTCTGAGATTTAATCTCTTTTTGAAACCATCCTCCATGACTATTTGAGTCCTACTGAACATGAAATTTGTGTTTCTCGAAGATCCACCCTGTAAAAATGAACAAAATGACCTGAAATGGAAATAGTGTGCAGGGAGGTTGTCTCTTAGGAGGACCCACCATCCTGCAAAGATACATTACTATCCTTTCATCATTCAGCCTTCTTTTTGCAACAGTCTGTATTGAAAATCTCAAATTACTCAGTGATAAAACTATTACAATAAAGAATGTATTTTTTGCTTTTAAAGAAGTTATTTTAGACAGTGTTTTTATTGATGTAAATTTAGTTTTTAAAAATAAAATTGCTAAAATACATGTCAATCCTACTTTTTGATGAAAAGATAGAAAATTTTAAAAACATTGTTTTCCCTCTTAGAATAATTTTGCTTAAATTTTGCACTATACCCATTTTGTCATGCTGAAACAGTAGCTCAGCTATGAAATATCTTCTTACTTTACAATATCAGTCCTCGGATTGCAAAGATTCCTTCACTGCTTTTAATGCAAAATTTGCAGCTTAGAGGATAAACTCACAAGAATATCAAGGCCAAATCATTTGTTAGGATTTTTTATCTGCCCAGAGTTTATCTTACTCTTGCCTTTTGTGTTTAATAAAGTGTTCTGAGGTGCCAACATAAAAATATTATTAAACTGACTAAATTGGCTACATTCTAATTTTCTCATTATGTGATCTCAGGTATAACATAAACTTGATGTGGAAGAAAAAGCAGCAAAATACTGTAAAACTATTAATTTGCACTTGGAAAGCCATCACATTATCAAGCACATGTAAAAACAAGAAACCGGTCCTTAAAAGTAAAATACCTTTATAGTGTGAGACTTCGTAAGGAAATTCTCTGTGGAGATAATATGGATTTTAGATACTTTTCTGCACATTGACACTGCACATGCTACCACAGAATACATTAGCAATGGAAAAATAATAAATATATAAATTCCTATTGCCTATTCCTTTCTGTCTCTGGAGCTGCTTGACAGCACTGGATTGAAGCACTTCTTTTTGTTTGCTTCCTCTAGTTTCTATCTCCTTTTTCTTGTCTTTTCTTTTCTTTACTTTTCTTCTTCTTCCTTTTTTTTTAAATAATTTTTTCTATTCTTGGAAACTTAGGCCAAATGCCTAGTTTCACACAAAGCCCTGCTGAGCAATATCTGAACTTTTTTTTTTTTTTTAATTTATTGTGAACATTCTGTGTTTATTTTCTACAGGTAGTTTCACTTCTTCAGGAGACTGCAGATGTGATAAGAGGGCATTGATTTAAAAGCATGGAAGTGTGTGAGTAAAAGTTCCAATAAATTTATTTTACCATTTCTAAGGATAACCAAATATATGTCAGTATTCCACCAGACTTCTGTTCTATAGCACCCAGACATGATGATGACTACATAATAAAATCATATTGCTGCAACCCCTGTTCTTAATATTCTGTCTCTGGCAGGAGAGTTAAATTTGCCATTTTATGTATGAGAAGATTATCAAAGACAAGAGCATATGCCTAATTCACAAGAGCTTCCATCATTCTAAGGAGAATACAAAGGCTAAAGTTTTTGTTCCATCCATTGCAAGAACTGTTTTCTCCATCTGTTATTGCATGGTTATCCATGAGCTGAGCAAAGTGGGATTGCAAGGCTACACAAGTGGTGCTGCCAAGTTACCTCCTGGCTATCAGGATAGTGAAGAAAAGATAGATTTAACCATGCTTACTACATTGTATCACTTGTATTTAGATCGAGATCCTTTTCAGTGGGGAAAAAGTTAAGTCAAAGATTTCTGAAAAGCAGTTTTTCTTGTTTTGCTCAATTACTAGTTTGAACTAAGTTCTGCCTCATAGTTTTTGTGTTTTATGAAATGGTTGCTGCAGATATTAATATTGAATAAGAACATATTAGTTATGTATTCACACTTATTACCTCACATAATGATTTTTAACACTACAAAATTTCTCATTCATCACATGAATTAGGAGTTCATGTAGAATAAAAGAATATTAAGAAAATTACTGTGTTTGTTCAAGGCTCATTTTTCAAAAGCACTGTTTAGCTCACAGGAAGGATAGCCAGAAATACTTTAAATGAAGATTGCATACCTAAATAATTAATAGAAGATGAACATGAATTGCTTCTATTCCTTATGAATTATTGACATTTATTTATTTTGAAATATGTAAAATACAGCTATCCAGAAGTCTAGGCATATTCAAAGGTCATTTTGTTTGCAAAATTTATGTACGGAGTATCTTATGCCATTCCCTACATGATCCTGAATAGAATTTTCTGATCTCCAGAGTAAGCTCCTTTTGCAATTGCCTCCATTTCCAATTCCTTTCATTGGCATTTCATTCCACAGGAATAAATTAGAAATTTGAATTGAAGGACACTGAAATCAGAACCTAAGAGAAAAAGTTCAAAGTGAAAACTTGAAAATTCATTTTTGCATTAATACTAAACTTCCAAGAGTCTTAGCCTACATGTTTCAGCTGGTGAGTATTAAGCTGAGATAAAATGCAAACTTATGGAGGATACTTTTCCTTTAGAGTTGTATAGAGCACTATATTTACATATTACCAACAGTATTATGTCTGTAGATTTTACCCCCCATGATTGCATTGGTGATCCTGAGTTTTTCTAGTTTTCTGAGTTTTCTATCCCTTACCCTACTCTACACTGACTGCTGGAGGAGTCAGCCTTGCTGAATAGAGCAGATTTTGCGGTGTTTGCAGATTATACCCCACACAGGCTACTCTCTACAGGGGAAATATGACACATTCTCATGGGGAATTTTGGAGTGGACGGACCATGAATCAACAGGAATTGACCTAGTGGGCATTTCTTAGTCATGAACCTGATTTATATGAGCTGCTTCAAAAAGTCTCAAAGAAAAGGCTATAAAAACAAACAAAAATTAAGCATTTCCTCTGAAATGTTCCTAATCTTCCTTACATTTTATCATGGCCTTGTCAGATAAAGAAGTGATACATTCAGTGTCCTGGCACTGTCCTGGAATGTAGGCCAGCTAGGATTTGCTTCTTCCTCTGTCAAAAAATATCACTCTTTGACCTTGGGCAACTTGTTCTTTGGGTATGTGCCTTCATTTCTTGCTCTGTGCATGATATGCTCCTGAAGAGACCATGTATTGTCTTAGACACTGCTTAACATAAGAGAAAGCTGAATAATGAAGCATCTGTGGGATGAGTTTCTGACTTTTCAGACCTAGAACAGGAGGAGACTTTAAAAATTATACCAAAAAAAAAAAAAAAAAAAAAGGCAGTTTTGACCCATTCAGAAGGACAAAGGACAATAGACTGAAGAATACTTTAGAGACGCTAGAGGAAAACAAGCAAGCTTATGGCATTTTTGTCCTGTTAAAAGCTTTCTTTCCTGCCCTCTTTTGCAAACACACACAGGGAATTGTACATGAACCCAAGATATAAAAATAGTCAGTTTCTGTCTTTGATTGAGGGAGAAAGACACAAGCCAGATTTATTGGCTGTCTAGAGACCTTATGTTCAGTTTTCTCTTGTCACATTCACACCAATTAAATGTGAGAGTTTATATGTTGTCCTATCTGTAAAAATGACAGCCAGATCCTTGTGTGGCTCATTTAATTGTCTCTGTGGAATAAGTTCCCCCACCCTGGTATAGAAAAGAGTGTTTCCTATAGCTAGTATAAAACCTCTCTTGCCCGAATATTTTCAAGATAAAAAAGGTATTCAGAAAAAGGGATGTGTAAGAGATATTTACATTCCTTTCTCTCAAGTTAGCACAAGTTTTAAAAATAGAATTGAGAAACACACTAGTAATTTGAAAGTGAAACACCATATATAATGCCTATAAAGACATATATCATAGTATTCAGGCTGGGCGGTGTTGCCAGCATACACAATTAAGTAAGTGCCTGTTGCTGCCCGGAATGTACAGTCAGAAACGGAAGGTCCAGTGAAGTCCAAATGAAGTGTAAAAAAAAATGTGGGTGAAGAATATTCCAGGTGAAGCAGCTGATCCTCTCTTCTATATATATTTTACCCCAGCCTCATTGCAAGACTTTACTGTTCTGTTTCATCTACTTAAAAAAAAAAAAAAAATCTCTTAGGATATTAGCCAACAACACCACAGTCAAGATAGATATTTAGTACATTTCCACATACATGAAATGTCTTTTCAATCTCTTTTAGCAGGATTTTGTCAAAGTAGGAAAATCAGCTGATAAATTTAAGGTATGAATACTGCTAAGTAATTTTCATATTTTTTTCTGAAAAACTGATGAAGCTTAGAAACTGTTCTTTTCTATAAAAATGGTTTCATAGGAATCTAGGGAATATGACAGCTACAATACTCTTTAGAAATCAGAGTAAATATTAAAATATTTGGAAATTGTATAAAATATGCGATCTTTGCATGAAATATTTACTACATAAGCTTGACATTTAAATTTCTCTACAGAGTATTAGATCCATTTTTTTAGAGCTGAAAAATAATCTTTATTTTCGTTATAAGTACCCCTTATCAAAGTCAGTGTTGGGTTTCTGTGTATGCAGTATTATGTATCCTAATTTTTTTCTAATGATTCCATCTTTGATGCTGATTTTCCCCTTCATAATTGTAAATCCAGTCCTTTGTTGTTTTGTGACTCCTACTGTGAAGAAAACTGACCTGGCAGCCTGTTACTTGGTTACATGCTACTATAAAATGAATAGATCTAGAATTGTCAGTGTGCCAATTTTTAAGATTTTTAAGAAACACTGTGAGAGAATGTGCTAATGGTGTCAATGAAATTAATTGTATTTCCAATATAATTGGAGTCATATGCAGTAGCTGTTGAAAGTGGTATATTTCCACTAGGATGGATGTTTTGTGGGATTCATGATAATTTCTTTATATATATTAATTAGTATTATATTCAGTTACTGTTTGCGCCAGTTTCATAAGTACAGATGAAAATAGGTAAAGCTATCAGAAACTATGTTAAAATATAAACATTATTGATTATTGTGATTATTTCATTATTTTTCTGTTAATTGGAAAATGTCTACATTTCATCTCTTTTGTTGTTCTTGTTTGAAGGGAAGAATAGTGAAATTCTGCACTTAATAATCACAATTTCGGTGTTTAAAAATATAGTGGTTTTTTTTAGTATTAACTAGCAAAGTTTTATTTTAAGTCATTATTTTTAACATTTTGTCTAGCTTAAAACTTTTCCCATCATTTCTGCGTATGTATCTGATACATAGATTAAGGTCTACTTTTATTTTACAAATCCTTTCTGCTTTACTGAAGCAGAGAAGGAGGATATCATCTCCAACTGCTAAGAATCCTCTCTCTGCCAGTTGCAGCCATTGAGATCTGCTTGGAGTTAAAATAGATCTGTTCACTTTCTGACTAACACTCAGTACAGTTCAGTGAACTGCCAAACTGAGAAACAATTATAGAGCTCCTGGAGCAATGCATTACATTTGCATCTTAGATTACTTTAAACATTTTAGCTCATTCTTTGGAGCAGTTTTCCACAAAATCAGCAGTACTCCAGAAGGCAACTTATACCTTTCTGGCACTTTCCACTTCTGTTTATAAAGCAAGTTTTTATTCAGATCATGGACCATTTCAGGAAGTAGGCATTACCTCACAGTTTTATCCTCGTTTTTATTGGTAGCTTTGATATTGCATAATGGTACAATAATTTTTTTTTAACTTCCTCCTCCTATGGGTGGGATGAGTTGAGAAAGGACCACATTCAATTTCTTGCATTTTCAGTGGCTCCCTACATTATTGATACTCATCCTTAAGTTCTTTGAAGAATAACTCTACATATTAGGCTTCTGTGATTTCACTGATGGAGAATAATTTAAAGCATAGTGCCAGCCACAAGGCAGTGCAGGTTTTTAATGGTTGTTATCTAGTAATAAATGGCTATCTGAAAAAAAGAGAAAAGTGTCAAGTGACCTGCCCCATATAATGACTTTTCCTTTAGGTCCTGAAAATGCTCCTATGAGTTTTGAGGGGATTATTTATTTTCTGCACTAGAAATATACAATATACCAGAAGGACAAAATATATTTTAATAGCTATTTATGTTGGTGACTATATTATCATAGTTAATGAGGCATTCTTGATTTATTCCCTTACTGCAGTGAACAGTCATCTCATTTTTGAAAGTAGTGACTACAGATATAAAAACTTATTTATAAAATACAGGAGGAATTGTCCAATTTTCAGTTCCTATGACCAAAGAAAAATCTATGTCTTATTCAGGGTAAAATACTTTGAAAGCAAAGAGCTTGTCCTATTTTCTGTCTTAGATATATATTCTGAATTGCTCAAGGTAAAAAATTCAAATGTACTCTTTCTCATTGTGGTTTTTGTTGTTGTTGTTGTTGTTGTTGTTGTTGGGGTTTTTCTTGGTGTTTTGTTTTTTTTTTTTGGGGGGGGTTGTTGTTATTGTTGTTGCGTTTACTTTGGTTTTTTTTGAAAGACAAAATTTTTGGTGTCCATAAAACACTGAATTACTCTAATAGTTCCATGGAAAATTGTACAATATTAGTAAATGAAGCTGACAAAACCACACAGTCTTGATTTTAGACTTTATCAGTAAACAAAGCAATGTAGGAATTAGGCTATCACGTAAAATCTTTGATAACCCACAATTTTACCAATCTGCAAATAATGAATGTACAGGAAGAGGCACATACTGGGCATGCCAGCTACATGCCAGTAACTTCTTGCCATCCCCTCCCCTGGCATGGCAACAGTTCTCCTCAAATGTTATGAGCATCCACAATCCTGATATTTAGAAATAAGCTGAAATGGAGCCAAAGGATTATGAAACCTCTAGTCGCCTCCATTAAGCCCTCAGTATTATCCTGGGCATTCTGATTAGAATTATTACTTCACTCTTTTTATTATTATTATTTTTCTAATTTACCGCCATTCTAATTTATTTATTTATTTATTTTTCCTCTGCATTCAGTTGTTTCTTTCTTATCTAAATCCTTCTTTCTGTTTGAAAACAGCCTGACTTTGCCAGCCAAGACAGATTTTTGGCAGTACTGCTGTGAGCCTGTGACCAGAAAAGAAGTTGAAAGCAGTACCTTAAGTGCTTTGACATTGACACATTTTTGCCAGATCTTGAAGCAGATGATAAAACCACATGCTATGTCTTTTTCTTTTCTTTGGGTTGTTTTTTTTTTGTGNTGTTTTTTTTTTTTTGTGTTTTTTTTTTTTTTTTTTTTGTTTGTTTTTTGTTTTGTTTTGTTTTGTTTTGTTTTGTTTTTTTCCTGCAGCAATCATGCAGGTAAGAATCCAGACTCTAAGCTACTTATTCTTCCCCTCCTCCCCCCATTTTTTTTTTTCATCCACCATTCTCTTTTGTTTCTTTGTTTTAGGAAACAGAACTGAATTCCAAGAACAACAGCTCAAGCCCTTCACAACAAATTTCCCTTTTTTTCCAAGAAAGGATAATAATTACAGATACTCATACCATCTATAAGACTGTCAAGCAGGGTAAGGATCTTTTTGGAAAAGTGTATCAGTGAATAGAAAAAAGGAATAGAGAGAAATCTCTGTTTAATTCTTTACATCACAGTGTAAACTCCTTTAACCATTTTTTGTTGCATTCCTTATAAGTTGTTTAAAAATTGCCATCTTCATTGTGTCTCATGGGGTGAAACTGACTAAAGTCTCTGTATATCAGAGTTGTTGCTTAGTATTGCATTAGGTGACATTATCATATAAAGAACCCTGTGTTTGTCAGACTACTTAGTCCATGAGATTGCATACTTTACATTTCTATTTTGAATTTTATCATTTTGTTTTGAGGTTTTGATTTCTGAGTGTAATTCAGCTGAAGTGAACATCTGAATACTGAAATAGCAGAGATCCTCATTTGCATTAAAAAAGAGATTTGGGTTTTTTTATACTAATGTCTACCAAGAGAGTGGAAAATCCCTGAAAAAATATTAAATTAAATAAATTTTACATATTAATTTAAAACTAGCTAGATATGTATTCAACATGTCTCCAAATTAAACAACCAAAAAATAGAACTGAAAGGCTGGACTTCTACTCAGAATCCACATTAATATCTGGAAGCATTCAGAGTGAGGACCATGTTCAGTCTGCTGTAAAAGACAAGACCTCAGTGGATCTGGCTGTTATGCTTTGCAAACACACATTGGTAAGCTGAGAGGCCACCATAAAGAAATAAAATAAAAATAATCTTCTGTTAGAAAATATTTTCAATACATATTCCTTTTTCCTAGGCATATATCAAATAGTGATTTTCATAAAAACAATGCCTTGAAATGTGTTTTTAGATATTAAACAGAAGCATAGTATAAACATTAATTTGAAATAGTATCTATCTTTAGATATGAAAAAGTAACTAAAAGATATTTTCAAATATAAAATAAGATTATTCTTGAAATGCAGAGGTGGCTGAAGAAAAATCTGAAGATGATTGGTAGAGAGCTTTTTTCTAAACAGATTTTCTGGCACAAGTTTTAGCATCCTGAATCACATTAAAATGAATCCTTTTTGGGCATCAGTTGAATTTAGAACAGAAAGATGTGCTAGCTGTAATTTCTTTACTCCTGAATTTTGGGTGAAGATCAAGGACGTGGTGACAACAGGAAATTATTAGCCAAAATAGCATTTTTAAATAAACTGAATAAGCTACTTCCACAACAGACCTGGGCATTGTGTTTGAGCAAACTATCTGGTATGGACCAAAACTTTCTCAGGGTTTTTTTTTTTCCTAATGCTTTACCTGTATGATGATTACTTCCCACTGCTGGTACATGTGGCATGGCCCTGTCCATTCTACCAGCATGAGTCTATCCATACTGACAACAAAATTAAGCAGTTTGTAAAACGCCCAAACAAAATATGTATGTATCTTCAAACTGCAGATAACTAATTATTTTAATCAGGTATTGAATCAGGAATTTTAATTTAATCAGGTATCAAAAAAGAAGAATTGAGGACACAGGCTACCATCTCATCACCACCTGAAGAGTGCAGCTGCTGAATAAGGCTCCTCTTCTGAAGAAAAACTCGATTTTTATAAAAGACTGTGTCAGATAAGGATGTGGGCACAGACAACAGCTAGCACCATTAAAACATATTATCCCTTTTGTTTTTGTCTGTAAAAATGCCACTAGGATTATTCAGAGAATCTAACCTGGATGAATGGATTTGTTCTGTTCTGCAGACATGTTTGTGTTCATAGTCCCGTGATGCTGCCAGACAATCTGCCACAACATTTAACTTATTTCAAGGAAGATGGGCAAACATTTACTGTATATGACATTTTCTTGCTTATATGACAATTTTTACTCTGGGATTAAGCAAATATAACATTCTGTACCAACAAGAAAAAAAATAAACCTGACATATTTTTAAAGTATTGGCCATAATCATGACTTAAAATGATGAAGCAATCATATAAATAAATAGTTTTAATTTCTCAGAAGCTTAGATTTGGAAAAAAAAAGTAAATGTCTTAGATATAAAGTGACATGAATGTTATATAAATTATTGGCCTGGCTTTAATAGCTAATAATAGGACTTAAAGTAGGGCTTTGTAAAATTTTTAATAGGGTTTTCATGCCTAGTTTAACTTCTTTTTTAGCAGAAGCTGAATAACTTCATGTATTTTTGGCAATGTTCTTCTATAGTGTTGTTCTAGAAAAGGATTACTTTTATAGACATATAGGCTTAAGTTGCCCATATAATCCTCACACTATTCCTAATTTTCAAATAAAGGTTCCAATCTGTTGTTCTGGGGACAATTATTGTGCTGCCAGTGGAATTTTCTGGTGACAATAATAAGAGGAGTGATTAGGAAACTCACTGAAAAAGATGGTTTTTCTAGAAGAAAATTTTTTCATGGTATCTTATGTTTGCTTCCAGTGTCTGATGGCCTAATAATGAAAATTGTTTAATAAACTAGATTGTGTGTTTATTGTCAGGTCTTTAATACATTTAAACTGTCAGTGACTTGTCTTTTATGAACTCTAATAGAAATATTATTACTCTATTTGTGATTTGCACAATAGTAGTGCTTTTTCTTTCTTATTACTACCTGATCTAATAATATATATATATGTGTATTAAAACACAAATCTGATTCTATTACTCTTGGTATATAAAATAAACCATAAAGGTAAAGATGTCATATAATCAAGGCCATAGAAGACACACAGGAAGTACAGGAAAGAATTCTTTTCTTAGAGCCAGGGTATTCTAGGCAAAGAAAGTTCTCAGTTACACAAAACAGGGTAAGTTTCATGTCTTTACAAATGTCAGCTGTGGACACAGAATAGATTGTTTCATCATCATGGAGTGTAACTTAGCTACAGCTTGACAAGAATTCTTTCAAAGTTTGGACTGAGAGTTTACATTCTAAAACAGGAAAAAGAATCCCAAATACTTCTCACATTTCACTTTTAAAAGCAAAGGAAACAAAACACTCAAAGAGAAACTCTTGGAACTTATAACAGAGCAAAGTCAGAATCAAAGCAAACAGCAGTCTTGCATCTTTTACGCTTCAGGTGTTTCCTGGGGACAAGCATTTGCTGAGATGTAGAAGCTGTGGTTAGATTTCAGAAGTGCTCCTTAGATGTGTAGGTGAGAGGCCAGTCCTTGGTACAAATTTAAATATCATCAAAGAACTTTAGAATCTAGCAGATCACCCCAGCACAAGGGAAGGGATAGAGGGGAAAAATTTATCCTTAGCTCCTTTTTACCATTTATGCTTTCTTTGCTTATGTTGGCTAAGTTTTGTAAAGTCATTTTAGGAACCAAATATCTCCGAAGGAATCAAGAGATAAATCAGAGAGGATCAAAAGGGTAAGTCCTTTGGAAATTCTTGGAATAAAGAAATATGTGGATGAAGATTTGATTTTTCTTATCTTTCCCAAATCTTTCCTAAACTTTAACGAAAGTTTAAAAGGGAAAACATACTCTCCAAGTGAATATATGGATAGAGTGTAGCCATACAGAAAACATCTGTCTCCTGCTCATATGCTATTTCAAAGTTACCACTGCTGTTCATGATCCCACCAACTACTTTTAGTCTCCCCTAAAGTGTTCCTTGAATAATCATTCTCAAATTAGCAATATATGTCACACAAGCTTGCTGAGAGCTCAGGGAATAAAATTCAGCACAAAGAAAAAGCCTTTTATGACTTTCTCCCCAGATCACCGAGGGTGTTCTCTGCGAGGCTTGCATCAGATAATGGTGACAAAAATGACCACTTCCATAAGACACAAGGAAGAAAAAATGCTATATTTCTTCTTCACCTTTAGCAAGCTTTACAGCAAGACTTTACATTGTAATTGCTATGCCAAGGTGACCCAAGTAACTGCATTTTCCACTTGCACCACAGCCAGTACAAAGAAGAAAGTTATCCCAGTCGAAGGTGTCGTGGAGGTTCTCTTGTTTTGGGCAGCTCATACCATGGCCACCACAACTTGAGAGAATTTCCTAGGCCAAAGGAGGTTTCTCTCAAGTTTGTGGACATCCCAGGGACACACTGGGGGTAAAGTCAGTTTGACACACAAGGCTATCAAAGGTCAGTTCATATAAAATACAAAGATCAGTTCATATATAATACATAAGAGATTATAAAATTATGTCAAATTCACACATCCAGGAGACATACATAAAATCAATCTATCACAAGAGCTTCAGATCAGAAAATGTCAGTGAAAGGACATAGGAAAACTCCCTGCAAGCATTTTATCATCTATAATTCTAAATTGGCAATAAGCAGCATGAGTTAGGGGGAATGTTTTAGTTTTCATGTTTAATTGAATAAAAGTGAATATAGTAATTTAGCACCTGTGGAGGAATATCATACACAATTTGAATTATTTTGTATGTCTGTGCACAGTGCTTACCTGAGTTAACCCGTGAATGCTGGTGCAAAGGCAGGAACAAAACAGCCACTCAGACAACAGCATGATAAGGCAAGGATTTGTGATTTGTGATTTGTGATTTGTGATTGAAAGATGTGTTCTTATGGAAGCTAACAATAAACTTATTCTGGTTTCTAACAGACTAAATATTAATGAAGCTATAAGAAAAATCTAAGCAGTTCCTGCTACTCTTTCAAATGGAATATTTGTAATTGGTTTTGATACTTTCAGATACAATACTTTACATTTCAGAGGAAGGCTAGATTCACAGAACTTGCTTCTGAAGTATCTGAAATTAGATTGACTTTTTTAAACTTTTTATTTGCTTTTGGCTTCTATAATTAAAATTCTTTTCATGTCCCTGGCATAAATCCTGACCTTATACATACAGGGAAATCTTTTCTGTAGAATCTTGGTCTGCAGTCTGAATTTTTTACTGGAAAATAACACTCTAACTTATGCTGGTCAGCTATTAATGACTATAGGAAATTTTTATTCATCTAAGACTATTTCTATTCCAAATTTAAATGTGTTGGTTTGACTCATCCTAAAATGGAAAGATAAGACATTCAGAATTGGATTTAGCTCCCAAAGCTGTTCACAAAACAAGTGTCAAGAGATAAATGTCACATCTAGGATTTTGACTTTTGCCCACCTCCTGTTTCTCAAACATTTGGTCAGAAGAAATAGAATTTAGATTTTCATAATCCTTCAGGGACTTCTTAGGCTTATGGAAAGGGCAAAATATTTTAAGCCACTTAGAAGTGTGTTGACTCTGAAATCAGATTGCATCAAGAGAAGTGCCTGATTTAAAAATTCATGCTGTCAAGAAGCTGTCTGAACACTTCCATTTCAATTTCTTTTTTCATATATGTGGAATTGTCCTAATTATTGATTTTCGGAACCTCTCTATTGAATGATAGTTTTAGTCTTGTCTTGGTATTTGCTCTCCAGCAGCCTGTAAATTTGATATACAACAGAGAAGGACAATCATATTTCATTCTCTTCAGAGTAAGTTCCAAGACACTTCTCCAGGTTTTGTTATATCCTAACAGAACAGAACAAGTAACTGAACTTACATTGTTTAGACTTTTTATTTTTGTCTTTTTTTTTTTACCTCTCACAATTGCAAGGTAGTTTGGGATACAAAACTGTATCTTTAATATTTTTTTCTCAAGGATCCTTGAATTCAGCCTCCTCTCTGAATGCAGAATGCCTCTTTCTGGGGAAGAACAAATTTGTTATACAACAGAATCTGCGTTTTTCTTTTTAGGCTACCTCAATGTCATAAAAATTTACTGACAATGAACTGAAACCACCTGTTCTATATCAGGGAGTACAAATAATTAACTGCCATATATCCACCAAAAAATATATATATTTCCAATGCTGGTATCAGTGAAAGGAATGTTCTCAAGTAGCTTTTTGCCCCCATAAGGTTTCGTAATACTGTCAAAAATGTGTGGTTAAACTTTTTTTTTTTTTTTAAATATATGAGGGCTTTATTTAACCACATTCTTAGAAGATACCTAGTTCTAGATCTTCAGCTGTCTTCCCTAACCCAGTTTATCCTCTGGCATTCTGATCCCAGATGTATTTCTACATAAACAATACTTACAGCTGTCCTGTGGCAGGAAAAGGGAAGAAGGGAAAGCTATTTAAGCTTATGATAAAAATTAGAAACTTCCTTTCTCAACCTCAGTAAATCCCACACAGAAACACATGTGATAATTTTGTCCAGGAAATACTAAACCAGGCAACTGGTTAATGAGTGGGATGTACCCAGGAGGAGATCACTGTGTTCCTTCTCTTGCTTCCTCAAGCCCCTGCTGGTGGTCATGAATGGAAATTGCAGTCTGGAAGACAGAATAGATGGCTTGCCTTAGTGAGAGCTTGTACTGTATTAATATTTTGATCATATATTTATTTCTGAAGTATGAGTATTTATGTGTATGAACAGTATCAATAATCTTAGTATTTTGTGTTCTTCCATTTGTGTTTCTAAATATGACTCTAAATTATATAAAATAGTTTTGTACTTATTTTGTCTTTTCTATTCATGGGAAAATGCTTCAGAAACATGTGATAATTAAGTCTTAAAAGTATTTAAAATGTAGTTGAGTATGAGATTCATATTTGGGATTCAAAATACCATAAGTAATGCACATTTCCATATGATCTAATGTATGGTCAGTGACCCATTAAAAAAGCTCTTCTACAAAGTTTAAGTAGCTTGCTCTCTCTCTAAAAAATAATTTTACAAAATCACCTATTTCATGGCAAGCATTTGCAAAAGCAACTGTAATCTTTTGTATCCTTTTTCTTCAATTTATATCATAACATAAACAAATGTGTTTACAGAATTTTGCAATAATGGTAATGATTTCCTTAAGCAGAATGTAACCCCTTGGATGAGGATATGGGCAGACCTGACATTACAACACTGGGAACCACAACCTTAGCTGAACCACTGGGACTTCTTTCTCTGCAGTGTAATTAGTAATTCAAATCTTAAGATGTTATCTATACAACATTTCATGCCTGCATTTCCTTTGAACCATATGAGTTCAGATATGATGCATCTAGTATAGCAACAAAAAACAAAGAAAGGATTAGAAACACAACTTTCAGTAAAGCAGTGATGCAATCCAGTGCATAAAACACGCGGCAGTATCCTGCCTTACTTTCTTCCGCTGTTCTTGTATTTATGGGTAGGATTATTTCACACATGACATTGTGGTTTGTTTTTTCTTTTTCTCAAAAAGTGCCTTTAATTTCCTATAACTGCAATAAAAACACATATCAGCTTACCTCTCAGATATTCTGAGTACACACATTAAGTACCTGTTTGTATAAAGTTTCACCATTTTACATTTGCTTACCAAGAGGTAATTTGATTTACAACTGTATTAGTATATCTGTTTCTTGATTAGTAAAAGTCATTGTACCATTCTTTTAATTTTCTTATCAACAAACACCAGAACATTATTTGTACTATTATGAGCTTCATCAAATGCTCACTTTGTGATGAAGGACAAAAATTGCTTCCAGGAAACAAGAGATGATCTAATGTGACTGTGACCTCTAACATTAAGCACCTGGCATGAACTGATGGGGAAGTAAAAAGGAAGAAAAAACATTTATCAACTTCAGTCTTACTTCTTGGGTGCTTTTAACTGATTTGCACCATTTATGAGTACATCCACTGATGTCATCCTGAAGTCAATGAATTTGAGGTGTAATCTCTGTTAGGAAATGTTTGAGCACTCTTTTGTGTTTGCAGGTGTTCCTGGTGCCTCAATAACTATCGTGGTGAAAGCCTCATGATCAAAGCATAATTAGCAACAAATGTGGGCACATTTTCTTCAGCACTACTGCCAAGCTTTCTTTTCATACCACTTTCACACTTACAAGGACAGATAGCTGACAACCAACTTTGGAAATGATCTGCTAATTTAGGGAAAAGAAAACGACAACACAAACTGTGTGAATATGTGGTGTAACCTGGCTTCCTTACCAGAAGATGAAGGATACATTCAAGGGGATACTTATGAATATATACTTTATTGGATCTATTTGCTTTTCTTTTTCCCTATGTGGTGCTTAACATTTGTACCCTCTTTCTAGAAAGCAATACTGTGCCCTAACTCTAGCTACTCCAATCTTAATCCAGTTTACTTTATATTTTGGATTTCTGCCTATGATTGATAGTAATTAAAGCTTCCTGCCAAAAAAAGGTGCTGAAAGCAACTTTTGGGCTGGATAAAAAGAGGTTTAATTAGAAAATAAGCACCAAGCTCATGTTTCCATCTCACAGGTTTTGCATGAGCACACAAACAGTGGGACAAGTTCTGACACAAAAAGCTAGTCATGGGGTGGGGGGTGGAGAATTCAGCTGCACTGTTTTCAGCTTGGTTAATAGGCGAGAAAATTCTAACCACTATTCTTCTTTTCTGAAGCTGACAGTTATCACAAGGTGTTTTAAACCAAGTACACTGAAATGGTTTTAGCTTGGTCCCAAAGAAAAGAAAACAGCTGCTGAAAAACCATGGCTCCTCTGGCTGTCTGAGTAAAGGGTAATTGTGGAGTTCAATATTCTAGTATTTCTGGAAGGTGCCACTGCATAAGGGCATTTTTTTTCCTGAGTTCTAATGCACTGTGCAATATGAAATTGTAAATTCTGCAAAAAACCTCAAACCCTAGAAGCGATCGTCTTTTACCACTCTTTATACATAACACTGAAAACAATTACACAGATGACAAAAGTTTCCAAGTTCTCTGAAAATACAAACAGTAGAAAAGTTAAGATAGTGCCAGATTTCAAGGCACAATTAACAAGGAGTTTATAGACAAATATACTTTGTCTAAAGGAGATTAAATATACTTCTCCTTTTCAGGGTCAAAAAAAATGGCAGGTTCCAGTGTGGTGAAGTTTAGTACGCTATTATTCTAATACCATATGCTCTCTAAAACTCTAAACCCCTTTTCTTTGTCATTCCATATGACAGTAGTTTGTTTGATGTCTTCAGTCCTAGGTTCTCTGGCTCTTCACAGAGGATTTATTTCAGGCTTGTTAGTAATCTGTCCTGGGTCCTACCATTAGCTGTAGTTCCATCTCTCAGCCTTGATACCACTTTGACTCTTGCTAAGACAAATGTAGTACTTGCTGCATTTCTGTTTTGGGGCTTTTTCTTATGCCTGGATAACCTTCAGCTAATTTCAGCTTCTGTTTCACTATTACCTAGTCAAGTTCACCTTTCCAATCTTCTTCAGTATCTTGTAAAAACAACAAACTCTATTTTGTGGTCATAATCCTTCCTGGATGCACAGGTTTAAAGCTGAGCCTGTTAGTCTTGACAAGACAACATTAATTGGAAATACAGTGTAGACCTCCAAGTCTTCCACATAAAAGCAAAAAACCACAACAACAAACAATTAGAAAGTCAATATTTTCCTTATCTATTACCACAAACATCTGCAGTTCCAATTACACGGAAAATGTAGCGACTCAACATCGCTGAAAGATAAACGTGTAGTAAGTATTTTCTTTTAAAGCCTATTGCTCTGCCTGTTATTTTCTTTCAGGTTTGTAGGGAAAAAAAACCACAAACATGGAAGAAAGCAACTGCTTACAGTGTTCAAATATGCAGTGGTTGTCCACTGTATAAAACAAAACGGCGGGTTTATTTGCCAGTGCCTCCAGCACATCCAGGACCAAGCAAAATAACAGATTTTGTTCCTTCAAATGACACTTGTGTGGACCATTACCTGGCTTACATTGAGGCATTTTTCCAGTTCAAAATATTTTTTAAATGGATTGATTTGTGATTGACCTGTACTTCCTCTTTCACTGAAACTGGAAGTTTCCTGGGTCTCAAAATGTGATTCCTTGGTGCTGCTTGGGAGCTCCATGTCCACAAGAAGGGTTTCCTGCTGCTCAAAGCACTAGCTGCCCACAGTTCTGGCAGACTGTGAAATCCAATTAATTACACTCTGCAATTCATATTGCAGCAGCACTTAGAGAAGGGGCTGCTCTGGTGTAAGAAAGAACAGTTTGTGTCCTAAATAAGCCTATTTCTGGATTCCATAGCTTCTCAGGGTCTACAAGACAAGTGTGTCTCCTATCTCTGGTTTGCTCCACAAATGGCAATGCTTTACATTTACAGCTCTCTCTCCAAAAACGAGAAATATATAAATGTAAACTATTTTTTTAGGCTATTACCTCAAAAAGTTTAGAATTATAGTTAAGTTTTACCAGCCTTAAAGCTACTTATGACAATACCTAAACACTAAGTGTGGGCAGCTCAGGGAACCTCTCACTGTAATGAGACCCACGGCTTTCCCTGCTCCAATTGTGTCAGTGTTTCAGAGAGGAATGGAAAGTTCCTTTATTTTGCTGACACTCAGACCCTATCTGTTATTGATTTTTCTCCATTGCTGATAACACAAATGCTACTCCTGCTTCATCTGCTTCTTTGTTTCCAAGGGCCCCTGCAAATCACATGGGTGATGTGTTCCAACAGAGATTAGATCACTTGCTTGCTCATTTGTTCTCACTTTTTGGCTTCTAAGTTATTTTTGCAACTTACACATTCAGCAGCTAATGTGCTTACCTCAGACAGACAATCCCCAATGTCACAGCCCTGTAAGCTAATGGTAATTTCATCCCCTTTTCCATTTTTCTTCCATTACTATGACAAAGAAACTCTAAAAAACAAAAAACAAAACAAAAACAAAAAACTAAAACCACAGAAACCCCACAACTAACCAACCAACCAACCAACCAACCAAAAAACCAAAGAAAGCCAACCTAGGTTTTTTTCTGATATACTCTTTCAGTAACCAAACCCCATAATGTTAACATATATAAAAAGTGAGGAAAAAAATCAGTATTATTTTCTATTCTATTTTAGTTCTCTTACATTACCATTCTCTCAGCATTCTTCAAATTCAGTTTAATGTAATAATACCACAGTGGGATCCAAATTTTAAATCATTTAGCTTTGTTGTTATCTTTGTTTGATAGGCCCATTGCAGTTTTTGTCAGAAGTATATCTGCATCTGAAGTTTACACAAAAAATCAGAAGCCATGCAGGTGGCTGGCATTTCAAAGCTACCAGACATTAACTTTGATACCACTGAGCTTTCTAGGAAGAACTGGCCAAGCTGTCTCCTGCAGAATGGACAGTCACCTGTTTTAAATGAAAGCATGTGGGTGACACAAAAAACAGACTCTGGAAATAGCATGTCCAATTTAATTCCCCTTGGAGTACATTGAAGACTTCAGTTTCTCTCAGTGGTGGCGAGGATCCCATAGGAATGATGCCACCCTGCCCTAGATGGGGCTCAACCTCCTCTTCCTATCCATGCTGACAAAGAGCTTTCAGCTGCAACAAAGAATCAAAGGAGCTAAAATGAAATCATAGCTTCAGAAGTCCACTGTGAAAAGAGACTTTTCTATTTAATGTTTAAGCTTCTAATTCCAATTACTTTTACCACAATGGGATTGTAAATCTGGCCTGGTGCTTTTTTATGAGAACACCTACCTCTGCTGCTATTTGCACTCTCTCATTTATTTCTTTCTGCATTTTCACTGGATCTCTCAGCTGTTCCAATCTACTTGCATGGACCAAACAAATGAAGACAAATTTAGCTTATGGCTTTGCCATGTCTAGAAAGTTTCTTAGCAGTCACTGAGTAATAAAAAGTGCTGATAGATGAAGAATGAGAGGGTGGCCCCACATTACATATTTCTGTGACATAGAAGGAGTCAGTGCAGTGATTAATTCCTTCACCAGCACAAGGCTTGCAAAACCTGCCTTAGAGTCTCTGCTGCCAGTCCAATTGAAGGAAACAGGAAAAAAAAAAAAGACGGTGTTTCTTATTATCCATATCTGAGATTTCCTAAAAGAAAGAAAATAGTCTTAAGCAGATCTGTGGCAAGTAACTGCTCTAATAAGATGCTGTATTATTCACATTTAGAATTATTCAGTGAAATTAGGGCAAAATATTTTTTTTATACATCTTCTCTTATCATGATCTAAAACAGTCCAATTTTTGCTGTGAGACAGGCTTGCTGATGGCTTCAGAGAAGGAATGTATAAGCTGTTTGAAAAAAGTGTCTTGTTTTTCAGTAACACTTCTTTTAACTCTGCAAGCTACCTCAGAAGATCAAATTAATGTGTTTCTGCATACTTTTTATCCTTGTTATGGTCACAGTTAGCCAGACATCAGGGAAGGAATTTGCATTTCCAGTACCCTAAGTTTACATTGCTTTAAGTCAGAGTAATTCCAGAGATTTTAGAAGAATGAGGCTTGATTCATAGCAATATAACCCAGAAAAGGCTCACTCATAGGGTGAAAAGGTTCTAGACATACAACAATTTCAGACAAAGGCTGTTCGGATATACATAGATTGAAATTTAAGTAACCCCTGCAATCTGCATTGTTATTATAAATACTATTTGACCTGCACTTTTCTGTATGATCTTGTTGAGCCTGAATGCACAGAGTTAAATCAAAGGCTTTTAAAAGGAAACACTAGGATAAAATACTGACAAGAGATAATGTACTTTTGTATGGATCACTTGGGATCCTTGGGACACAAAGGGAAGCTTTTAAGTGGAAAATACAACAGGCTTTGCTCTCACTAGGATATTGGACTTTATTCTTTCCAAACAGATCTTGATTCAAAGGGTATACTAAGGATTTAGAGATGCCAGTTTAAGTAGGAAGAAATTAGGGCAGCTGACTGGATATGAAAAAGGAGCAAATGACTTATGGTAAGCAGTGTGCATCTCCAATGTCTGAGAGGGAGAGAACTACATTGAATGACATCTAATAAAGTTTGCAAAAAGTTAAAATTGGCATTTCTATGCCTTTTTATTTTTTAATATTTTTTAAATTTTTTTTCTTTTTTTTTTTTTGCAAGTAAAGGGACAAAGGACTCATGGAGTTGTTTTGTTCCGTTTTGGCGTTTGAGGGCTAGGAAAAAAATGTAAGTCTGAAACTGGTGAATTTCATGATTGGTTCATGTTCCTGATGCCGTGATATTATTATATTATTATCACTGAGTACTACAGGCAGTATTCATTACTGTATGACTTAACTTTCAATATTTGAAATAACTTCCAAATTGTATGCCAAACTTATTGAAAAAATTTCCATTATTTTTCCCTATCAAGTGCAGCTAAATCTGGGTTTTCAACATATCTAATCTTGTAGTGAATGTTATGTAATTTCTGGGAGAACCCAGTCTTAGATATTTGCTAGAATTTATCTTTTGCATGTAGTTTGTTATACTTATCATTCTTTTCTGTCAGTATTAAATTTCCTGGCTTTAGAGCATTTCTTCAATTACTGATGTTTTCATTATTTTATGATTTGAAGTCGACATTTAATTTCTTTTATTAGTGTCTAATGCTGTCAGTATTTATTATTTAGTCACATTGAAGCTCTGTTAATGTTTTATATTCTCTTTAAAAATATAAAATTCTTAAATTTTTTATTTTATAATATTTCTTAAATACTTTATTTTATTTTATTTTATTTTATTTTATTTGTAAAATGATTTGTTGATGAACCATGACGACAAAGTACTATTTATGTTCTCAAAAATTAGCACATGTAAACAGTCAACTGCTTGTTGGGCAGTTACCTCAGAAATCAAGCTAACTGATCATGAATTTCAGGCTGGTATAACAGGGTTGTTTTCAAATTAGATCATTTTATAATGAAGGGCTTGAAGATTATAGTCTGATTTCAGTGTTTGTTGCTGTGCTAGATGCTGTTCAGATGACACTAAAAGAATGACTAAACTTTACAGGATTCCCTTTGTAGTCCATTCTGAAACACAGAAGTGGGATATAAACTTTTAGAGGAAGGTCAGGACACCATGCAGTTATCAATGCATGGATGATATAGTAGGCAGTAAATTACTGCAGGTTGCAGGCTGAAATTTGGATCAAATTAAATTAAGGCTAAAACCAGTCGAAACACTCATCTCTGACTGTGCTTCCCTGACAAGCTCAGCAAAGGTAAGGTAGAGAATCAAGTTCAGACACCCAGTGGATGTATCTAAGTCAGTCACTTGAAGCTGCTCCCTCCAGCAGAGGCCTCTTCCACTCTTCTCCAGCCCACTGTACATCACTCCACTCACTACAGGAAAAACAATAACTTAGAAACCAAATTACTTTGCCACAACGACTTATTCCTTTCAGGGGACAGACAAGATGCAGCACTCAATGCAGCTCTGAAAGGTTAATGCAGGCATGGACTCCATTTTTTTTCCTAGGCAGCTTTCTTTCGACTGTATGAAAATGCAAGATTAAGGTCAGATCCCTTACTGGCAATAGAGCACAGTGTGTTTTGCAGCTGATCTCTGCAGCAAGCTAATAGACCTGGAAACAGCTATTTTTCCAAAACATTTTAGTAAAAACCTTTTCAGCTTCTCAAAATTGCAAACCTATGCAATATAATTGCCTCAGTCATGCTATTCTTTTTTTTCAAAATAATCAAGAATAATCAAGTCCTAATACTGTATCTAAGCATCATTTTGGTGGTTAAAATGTGAATATTATGGGTTTTTTATAGTTGCATGAATCTTTGACTTCCAACTCAATCATTAGGATTTTCTTCATTTTTAAAGGTGTGACACCACTTGAATAGAGAAAGATTATTGGTTTTTGCTTTTTTTTATTAAGCTATTGTATTCATATCTTGCAAGATGTATTAAAAAGGAGGTTAAAAAAAACTCCTTGAAATAGCTTGCTATTTTTGCCAAAGCAGATCACACTTTTTCAAGTTTCTTTGGGCTCAGAAAAACATATTTAGAATTAAAGTGAGAATAAAGAGAAGTCTTTATAAACTAGTTTCTAATATTAGAATAAATTAGAATAGAAAATATTAGTATCTCACGGCATGCTACTTTCCTTTCCTATGAACCAAATAATTTTTGCAATTACAGGTGAACTTTTCAATCCATTATGGAATTGGTCCTTTCATGGAATTTCTACTTCTCTTTTTTTCCCCTACTTTACCTTCTTTTCCTTAAAACTCTTCTCTCTTTTTGAAAATTACTTTCTCCTGGATTTTTTGCATTGTTTTACATCACTCTAGTCTTTGTGTGTGCATATACATATGTATACAGGCAAGAACACAATGTATGGAATGATAGGATGATAATTTCTCCTAGTTTCTTTGCAGTATTTTACTAGTCACATTACAAGGAGCCAGAGGGTAGGACTGTGAGCTTGTCCTCATACAAAGAAAAATTGTATTCAGACTACCAGTAAATTGCTCTGAATCTGAATGTCACCTGTCTTTTTCTGGAGAGTGTACCGTTTCCTGCTGCTTCCAAAAATTGCATTTTCAGGCTGCTGGCTATGAAGTTAACTAAGTGAAGTCTTTATTCTGCTGTCCTTTTACAGCTTTATATAAGCAATTGTGTCAATTGCACTCAATGAGACTTTATAGATACAAGATACACAGAAGTGCTGCTGGAGCATAAGAGGGAAGGACTGCTCAGGAATCTCTTACAGGGAAGTAACATCTCCCCACAGAATGTCTGAGGCTTTATCTTCCAAGTCTACCTACCATAAGTAACCACTGCTGGTCCTGTGGCAAGTTTTGGAAAATGTGTGTGTTAGATATGCAGTCTATAAGGAGGATTGCTTAGAAGGAGGATGCGTCCAGTTCAAAAACAAACACTGAAACATTATGTCATGTGGCATATCATGTGTAGAATTTCTGAGGCAAAAAACAATATAGATGGATCAGGAGCAGTTATAGTGGAAAATCATTGGTAAAATAAGACTGAAAATACTCTGGATGGAAATTTTGAAAGGACATATAACTGTTATCCATTTTTAGGTGACAGTTATATCAATTTACACAAGTATTTTTATGTCTTTTCAGATATATTTAAACATTGATATCTAGACAGTCATAGAGGGATATGGTAAATTCAGACATTTTTATGTCAGATGTAATACACAACCTTTTCTTTCTTTCTTTCTTTCTCTTTCTTTCTTTCCTTTTTTTAAGAAAAAATCAATTGTCCTTCTGGTTTTAGTGTCACTTCCATTCTTGGAAATATAATTACTATAGACACTGTTTGCAATTCTTATGCAGGTTCTCAAGCCTCAAACTCAGGTACAGAGCACCAGTAAACACAAGAGCAAAATTGGGTCCTCTGCCCCTCTGAATTGAAAATAAAATGTGAATGTATCATGTTTTGTAAATAATAGACAACATATTAAAGGTGTAATATCTGTTAATAGATACAAAATATGGTAATTTAAGTTTAAATATTTTTCCTATATATTTTTAGTTAATGATCTTTCCGTATGCTTAAGTCAAAAAGTAAAAGAGGGCACTTTATGTTTTCATTCAGTCTGCCACTTCAGTTTTTCAGGTTTTATTCCTTTAAAAGGGAAAAAAATAACCCCACTCCTAACATTTACACTTGAACTTTTTGGATCTGCTGTTTGTTTTGTTTTGTTGTGCACTTCAGTTAGGTGGTTTGTCCTGAATGTGACAGCTCTGTAGCATAGTACTGAAATATTACAGCAGTAATTCTGCACCGTTATGCCTAATGTTACAGCAACATCCTGCAGATTTGTACCCTGAATATGGGAGGAATTCAGGTTTATTTACTTTAATGACTAGGTAATGAGTCTGAGCCACACAGATGAAAGTGAGCTGGTAAAAGAGAGGATGTTATGAGCCAAAACTAATAAAAGGCTCCAGTTGGAGAAGAGGGCTATATTCACTTCGGTGCAGTGACAGGAGATAAGTGTTGTGAAGAGAAAAAAAATCACATTTTCCACCAATGTTTAAAATAATGTGGACCAAACACTGCTGCTTTGACTGTCCACTGTTTGGCAGCCCTTTGGACTTTACTAGAAATTACTCCCCTTTTTTTTTTAAAGTAGTTAGAATCTCATGCTGTTCACACCAATTTTATGGAGTTGGATCATTGTTTGGAGATTTGGACAGGCCCAAATTATCTCTCTGCATGTTGGCATACTCTTCATTCCTAAATGAAGAACCTCCTACTGGAACAGCTGTATAGGGATAAAACAGGCATATTGAGGGCTCCAGAGACTGATTACCTTCTATTAATGGATAAGAAATGCAATATTAAATGAGCTATCAGAGATCTTTCAGGATGAATGTACCCTTTTGGGTAGCATGAAAAAGAGCCTGAGAACAGAATATTTCATACTAAAAGGTCATTTTTCCTCCCATTTTTTCGCTTAGGTATTGTTAACCATATTGTCTTACCCATTACTGCATGGGATCACATCTCAACTTTCAGCAATGAAGTCAATTATCGCTGAATCAGATGACTCTGCAGAAGTAAAGGGAGTGTGAAATTTTTGTAATTTGCTCTCATAATTTTGTCTTGGTATTCCCAGTGGAAGTGGAAAGGAGGAAAATGAATAATAAACCTTGCTCCCATTTGACACCTGACTATTCAGCTTGTGTGGTTGAATATCATATATTTATGATAGCATACTGCTAAGAACTTGCAAAGGATAAACAGCTCCAGAAGTGACCAAAAACACAGCTTCCATTAAAATCCCTGTAACATTCCATGCAACCTATGCATTCAGTAGTAGACAGAATATTAAAGTAATCATTTTAGTTTGTGTTCCAAACTTATTGAAGGCTGGAGGAAAGTTACAATGAGGTGTCTATGGGTACTTCTCCATTCATACTTTTTCATTGTGGATTTTACATGGAAATTTCCCAGCTCAAATTCAGAAGACTGTCGCTCTTTCCTCATTCCAACCTTTTATTTTTGTGTGTGTGCATTATATAATCCAAAGAATAAAGAACAACTAAATGGCATGCTAGGATCCAAGAATCATTAAGTTAAAACATAATGAGAAATAAACAAAATAATTTGTGACTTTTAAAACATTTTTAAATACAAAGCAATCTATAGGAACAATATGAAAGGCATGTAGATAGACAAAGTTACAAAAATATTCTTCTTGCATGCATATGATCTTTGTTTTATATTTCCTAAAATTCATATGAAATAAGCTGAATGTAATAACATATAAAAAAGATTGGTATCACACTTTCTCAATGATTTTGGAGGTCTTTTCCAACGTTAATTATTCTGTGAGTCCTGTTTCTACTTGGCAGAAAGCTATAAGTAGGTTGCTCAGTAACAATTTCCTCTTCTTCTGTATCATTGTTCACCATCTTTTTGTTAATCTGAATGTTTTTCAGATTTTTAAGTGAGTTAAATAGGAACACCTTTCTCTCCTTCTGTATTCTTATTTTGTCCTCATTTATAGTGTCCAAGAGGCTTTAGGTAAATTAATGATCAATATATCAAAGCATAAAATACACCTTAACAGAAATTCCAAAAAGTATAGGCCACTGATATTTTATATGATATATTTGGAAATTAAAATTCTATTGTAGTCCTAATTCTCAATATGAAAGTTGTAGTAAGAACTGGAAATGGCATAAAATCTATTCTGCATGTTACAGATTGTCATGGAAGTAGAAAATTGTGAAAACTTAATTTTTTTCCTCTCTCAAGATAGCAATTTCACAGCCATTTCTGGATGAAATTAAATAAAGGGGATGCTTGGCTTTTATTTGCAGCACTGATTTGGAACCATCTCTTTTTCCCAAGCAGTTTTAGGGTAGGCACATATATTATTTACGGAAAATCCACAGGGAACATTTTTATGGTACCAGAATAGAAAGAATACCGTAACAATAAAGATCAAAGATTGATGCAATTGTGAGTACAAGTAATAGCTACCTTGTGTGGCTGTTATCTCCTCCAGGGAATTCTTTAAAATGGCTTTCATTTTATAAAATGTGTTTGTTTCAGTGCAGCCATATATGAGTAGGGAACTGTACTTGTGTTTCTGGAGGGGGGGTGGGCAGAGGTTGACTTCTTTTTTTGGCCCCAAGAAAGAAAATAAACTAATATAAAATTGGTATGACTGGTTTCCTGAACTTTAAGACTGCTCTGAACTTTAAAGAAATCAAAAAAACCACAGAAGCTATTGTTATGTGTATGTAGTTTAAATGTATTTTGCCTGTCTAACCTTTTTTTTAAACAAGCACATGCTGGTAGCTCTGATACTGTTCATGGAGTTTAATAAGTTTCCTGTAGAACAGGAAATGCACCAGTGTAATGCATTATCTGCTGGCCAGTGCTGTTCAGCTACTTTGTTCTGGAAGCATCAGATCCGGGAGGAAGCCAAAGCAATTTACATCAAATGAGCATCCTGCCCAAAGACACATGATGACAAAATGTTTGTCCTTTAAGATGCAGAAGAATTTAGTTCATACAAGATGCAAATATATGTGCACATATGCATACGTGTATACATCTTTAATATACTATGCAGTATATATAATTCTGTGTGTCTTTTTTCTATATGGAGTAATATAATATATATAATTGTAAAGGGTGAAAGCATGTGACCTGAAGAAATGCTGTAACACTCTTTTGTTTTCCTGAGCATGGCTTGACCTGAATTCAATTTTGCTATGGTTTAATGCCCATGAGGAAATTATTTATATTTTATTTGTCAGCAGAGGTACAAACATGGCAAAAAGGTGATCAAAATTTAAATTAATTCCAAAACAAAAAAAGAAATCTGGGACAATACCATATTTTCCTCTTTTTTTCCACCCTGTTGCAAGCCTTTATTTCATTGCAACCAAAATCAACCAAAACTAAAAAGCATATACTTTTTCCAAACTCAATATTCTCAAGAGAAAAAGAAAATAAAGTAAAAAAATGATGGTTGCATTATGTTTGCACATGTAAAAATATGTTGTTTTAGAATGGCAGGAGGGAGAGCAGAAGTGATGACCTGAATGATGCTCAGGTGAGTCTAGGAAATAAGATGATTTATGGTGACACTGATTTTTCAGGTTGACGGTCATAGAGAAAGACACATTCATAATGACAAGAAAAAAGGGAAATATGTTCTGATACTGCTACGGTAGGTACTGACATTTAGCTACTGAGAAATCTAGAAGGAATAACACTACATGGACATCCAGGTTTCTCTGAGCTGCCAAGTAATGCTTGATGCTTTGTACCCCCAGTCTGACACTGCTGCAAGGCTTCCAAGAAAAAAACGCTATAAATATTTCACATTTGCACTGTTCATTACTTTCATTACTTCAGCTCATATTTCTGTGAGATAAAAGAGGTGATAGTGCATGACGCTGCTCTACCTCTGATTTATATTGCCAGTAGGTCCTGCGTTTTTTGTTTGTTTGAATTTCATCGCTGTATACAAAGAAACAAAGGCTTGCAGACTCTCTTGGCAAGCCCCTTACTTTACTTTTCTCAGCTAAAATGCATTCCTGCTGTGTAGTCATTTTCCTGAGCTTCAGTCTTTCACATCAGTATTGGAATACATTTGCCCTTTGTCAAAAATAGTCTTAATAACTTAACCATTTTTTTTTTTATTACTGAATTGTATGAAGCAGTAAACAGCACATTAATTAAAATCTTCTTGCTCTATTTAATGTGGGGTATTACAAATGACAAAGAGGTCAAAGAGATAAATCAAAAAGGGTCAGAGGCAGGAAGTTCACTCTGAAAAAGATGACTTCACATATTACAGGGGGGGAAAAGAATCACGATATAGACTTTTAATTGAGAAGGAGCTATTAGGGAGGACTTAATCCCTGACTTTAAAGAAGAGGGGAGATGAAGATGCAATATAGCAGGGAAAAAAAGAAAAAATACTAAACAATCAAGCTGCATAATATCAAAAGTGGGAAGGTAAACATTTTTTTGCAAGTAAAATCACTCAGCTCTGATAAGAATTTCGAATATGAGCAATAAAAATAATTAAGACAATGGGAAGTCTACCTTATGAGAAAATTTTAAAACAGATAAATAACTCAATCAAATGACATCAGGAGGACACATTCACCTTCTGTAAGAATTTAAAAGTTGTATACAGTAAGCCAAAAGGGATTTTTCCGCCAGTCATCAGGGTGCATTATATAAAACAGAGGAGTGCGTTAAATTACAATAGTGCCAAAAGAAATATTGGACTTCATTTATTTAAAGGCCCAAGAAAATTGAAAAATTGTTTTGTCTAGATAAATCTATGAGAACAGTGTACTACGGGTAGAAAGAAATCTCAGAAAATAACAATGCAAATTAGCAGCAAACCAGTAGGGAGTATCAGACACGCAATGAAAATAAACATATGTCAACTACAATGTAAATTTGAACATCGTAAACATAAAGAGAACACAGGTACATAAGCAGCAGAGAAATGCAGACAAGCACTAAGAAACAACAGAAATAAATAAATACATAAATTTCAATCACATGAATCCCTGGAAATAGACAAACAAATGCAATCTTGCTTAGTAGCTGCTTGTCAGCAGGCATAGTGTCACAGCTCCTCCTTACCCTTTTAGCAAAGTGAATTTACCAACCCACCTGCAATCAGTAGAGACCCCACTTATAAAGGAGGACAAATGCATGGACTACAGCTACTTTCTTCCATTCCTAGAATGTAATGTTGGCAGCAGCATCTCTTTATTTTTTATGTTGCCCTCCTGCAGGCTCTACAAGATGTTAAACCAATGGCACCACAGGACAGTGCTGCAGGGTCATGCTTATTACATGAGACATAATGAAACAAAAAAGCTCCTCAAATTAGGAATTACATTTTCCAAAAATCTTTTTTTTTTTTTTTTTTGGCAGATTAATTGTCTGTTAAATTAAGGTAACCTCCTTCCACTTGATATGTCAGTCATAGTCAGACCAATTTTAATGAGAATGCCTAATCTTTTCATGGAGTCTGAACAGCAACCTTTTCTGTTACTGAACACTTAACTTTCAGTAGTGTCAAGTGATGGATATTTGTAAGTATTCATCATCTAGAGTATTCCGAGAGCCCTGAGAACCAAGCTGTCATAATGCCCCGGATTATTAACGCTGAGTCCTTTCTGAGGAGCCGACCACAATCCACACATTTTGGCATTCCACATTGCTAGTGTCAGCATAAAAGAAAAATGTATCCATGAAAGTTTCTTTCTATTTTTTACTAATTTCTGACTCAGAGTTGACAACTACCTCACAAGCAACTGGAAACTGACATTTCCCCAAACAATTTTTAAATTAATTTACATTTTTAGTTGCCATATTCTATCACGCATATTCAAGAGAAGCTATTTTCTGACTGAGTCCTGTGACATTTGACATGTCATCAATATGAGTCAGACAGTCTTACAGTGTCAGAGACGTGTCTCCTTTGCTTTTAATGGAGACATGCCCATTTACAGCATTTAATGATGTAGTTCAATGTGCATTAAGTTCATCCCCTAGAACTGTCAGAGCTGAAGGTCTCTGATTTGTGCAGCTATTGCTGTGAATCTGCCCTTCTAATTTTTCACTCAGAAGAAGCTGGTCTGGAAGCAGTAACAATGACAAAATGCAGTAAAAGTGGCTGAGCTTGTAATTTTCTTTCCATGTCAGAAATTGTATGTGGAAAAAAAAAAGGTCTCTGAACAAAAGTCCAAGACTGTTGGAAGTTTTTGTCTTGAAAGGATAGCTATGTAGTAATTATAACTTATAAAGAAAAAGCTGTTCTAGAGAAAGAATTTTGTGCTCTCACTGTTCCGTCCCATCCTAACTAGAGGATGCCTAGAGAAATTTTGCAACTAACATTAAAACTTATTTTAGAAAATTTATAAAATAACAGTGGGGATAATTAACACTGGGTTCACTGAAATCTCATTAGAAACCCACATTTATGCAATAACTTCTTTGAGTAAGGCTCAAGTCAAGTTCTGACTTGTGAGGTTAAGGTGGCATAAACAAGTGCTGTACTTATTGGTACTAACTCTTCAGGGCATTGAAAACTGGAAATTATTTTCAAGCATTTTGTTACACTGAACAGAATACTTGGGTGGAAAGATGGCTGATGAACTTCAATTGTATTAAATATAGAAGCCTGACCATGTAGAAAAACAATTCTAACCTGACATATACCATAAGAGGATCTGACAAAGCTATTAATATTCAAGAAGAAAGTGTGCGATTTTTGAAAAAACAGCTCTGTGAAAGCATTGCCTGAATGAGTAATTCTAGTCAAAGAAGCATGCAGAATGTCAGGAATTCCTACAGAATAGCAAAGGACAAACTAGAAAGCACAAGTCTTCATGCATCTTCAGTGTTAAGAGCAGGTCCCATCTCCCTAATTCAAGAAGAAGACAGAATCAAAAATTGTTTAGAGAAGCATGTCAAAGGTAAAGGTAAATCAGTGTTTCAGACTGGCTTTTGTACAAGAAGAGGCTACTGAAAAGACTAGGATCTTTTAATCTGAAAGACACACAGATAAAAGGGAACATGGTAGGGATCCATACAATTGGCATGGTTTAACCTCACCAAGCCCCACACATCACTCCCCCACTAGCAGATCAGGGAGAGAATTGGAAGGGTAAAAATACAGAACTTGGGGGTCAAGATAAAGACAGTTGAATAGGGAAAACAAAAGCTGTGCATAGAAGCAAAGCAAAACAAGGAATTCACTGCATCGCATGGGCAGGCAGGTGTTCAGCCATCTCCAGGAGAGCTGGGCGCCATCACACATAAAATTTACCTGGCAAGACAAACACTGTCATTCCAAACTTTCCCCCTTCCTTCTTCTTCACTTTATATTCTCATTATGATATTATATGGTCTGGAATATCCCTTTGGTCAGCTGGGATCACCTTCCTGGCTGAGTCTCCTCCCAGCCTTCCATGTGCCTCCAACTTCCTTGCCAGTGTGGCAGTGCAAAAAGCAGAAAAGCCCTTGGCTCTGTATCTACCAGCAATAACAAAAACATCCCTGTATTATCAACCCTGTGTTCAGCACAAATCCAAAACGTTGCCTCATGTCAGCCATTGTGAAGAAAATTAACTCTACCCCAGCTGAAACCAGCACAACCATGCATGGAATGCATGGAAAAGCTACTGTTGACTGTTCATTAGCCTGGAAGCTTCTGGAAAAATCATCACTACATGAGAAGTTTAAAATAAAAATGGTGTCATGAATTCACCCAACATTCCAACTATGAAATCCAGTGAACACCAAGAATTTAGGCGATTAGCACCTAATCGCCATCTAGGAAGCGATTAATAGACATTTATGGTACAAACATCCACTGCAGGCAGTGAAATGCAAGGTTCTCTTTCTGCCATGGAAGAGTATGACTGCTGTGGTCCCTTTCCCTGGGTTAATTGAACCTTTGATGTGACCCAGTCTGAACACCTCTGTGCCATCCATCCTAATGATGGCAACATTATCCCACAAGGTTCATCAGCTTGCCTCACAACACTCAGCGCTTACAAAGGGCATTAGTGTTTTCATGTGGAGCAGCTATATAGATGTGAAAAATCCCTTAGCTGGTTAGATTAACATCCCATGTACTTAAGCACATGAGTGGCATTCCTTTCTGTTTAAACTAACTGGAAGCCATGCTCCAGGAGCTCATGTAGCATCCTGCAGCTGCTGAGGAGTGTCTGCTACAAGAGACACTCCTGCCTCAAGTAATGACTCCAAACCAAACCTGCAGGTCTTGGGTCCTTAGTGCCACTGTAGCATTTTACAAATGAGCCGCACTACCTGCTGATGAAAACAGAAGACTGATATTGGACAGCCTGGAGTCTGTAGATGCTCCATCATGTTCCTATGTTTTTCAGAAGTATTTCTCATCATTTTGACTTTGTCAGTTGTCCCACAGATGCTCAAGTGGGGCGTGTAGTATCCCACATCTCGAATAATAGTGGGAGCTAAAAGAGAGTTTTCAATACATTTGGAAAGCTATATGTTCACTTTGTTCTTTCATCTTCTTTCTTTCATTCAATCATCCACTGTGTAGTGGTAATAAAAGAGCAGGTGCAAGAGTTAGTGATATAACTTTGTAGATCTCATGGTTATAGATGATTTCAAATTTCTACAAAAACATTGAGAGAACAAGAAACAGAATTCTTTACTGTTGGGTATAAAAGAACACCAAAAAACCAAAGCTAAACAGAATATTCGCCTTCTTGCTACTTTTTTCTTGGATGTACTGAATCTCATAGAACTATGCAGAACTTTCTTCTCAGCAAAACAATTGTATTAAAGAAAAAAAGACTCCTCTTTTTTTGCAGGCTGTTTCATTGTGTGCTTCAGATGTACAATTAATTGTATAAAAGACTATTCAAATTCTTCCTATGCTGACAACTTCAGATCTTACTTTAATTGAATCACCTTGTCTGAGCTTTGAAAGTGTTGTCAAAGAAAATCACATCCACAAGGATTCAAAACACCTTTAGAGTGTTATCAACAGTAGCAAAATAATATGAGCTTGGAAGAACAATGAATTGAAAACTGACCTTTTCTCTGGGGCTATCATATACATTTGCAGTATAAAGTGACTAAGTATTTTTCCTTAATGTTATTGTCATTTTCTGGCATCGGTGTTAGGAACTCAATATGACTTCAACTAGCCTGTTTGGGCTGAAGGTGTAACATCATAAAGCCTCATAATGACAGTTCACACAACAGATCTGCTTGCATATCTCTGCTCACTGCCCCTAACAACCCGAGTGAAACTGTTTATTTACATCACATCTTCGAGACAGACGCTCAAAGAGAAGGGAGTTATGAAACAAAATAGATGAAAAGAGAAAGGTCTATGTTTTAAATGTAAAGGCAAACCCATAAAGGTGTGAAGGAAATTTCAGTCTTCCAGGCAGAGTGCAAAGTAAACTCTGATATATTTGTGTACATTTGCATTTTGCATTTTAATTAAAGTTTATTTAGGGGTGGGGGGGAAGGTGAAGATTAGTTGATTCACTGACAGAAATAGATATTTATTTTACTTTGTGATAAAGTATCTGGTGAGATTTAACCCATTATTTCTCTCTGGTTGGTATTTAAGTGCAGATAACTTCCTGCCTTTTTTAATAAAAGCCTGTGAAATTCAAGGGTTCTCATTATATAAATTAAATTTACAAAAGAGAGATTTACAAAAAATCAGATGGGCTGGAGGACTTTTAGGCAGTACAAGGAATTAGTATATCACTCATCTGGAGCAGGTATAGAACCATAGTTTCAAACCTACCTCGAATCCAAAATGAAAATAAGCAAAATGCTGTGGTCTCATTCTACTCTCCCACCAAGAAGGTCATTAAAAAGTTATATGTTTCTGCTCTCCACTCCTCAGGTATTGCACACAGAGTTTCATGTTTCCAACAGCAAAAATGCACAGCCTGGCTATGAGCTAAAGGCTTGCTCATGCTCAGCAAAGCAGATTTCTGCAGCTACTTAAGCTATTACCACTGCTCTGCTGCCTGCCTTGTGTGCTTTCTGGAGGTTAAACCCTGATAGCAGAGCTGGCAAAAAGGAGTCTGTGAGCATCTTTCATCTGCTCCATTCTGGCATAGCAGCACAAACTACCATTGCTGGCAGCTGAAGTGATTACACTAGACAGTGACTGGAATGCTTTAAGTAGGCTTTTCTTCTCCTCTTTTGCATGTGCCATAAGTTACCGGCTTAAATTACCATAGGATGATTCGCCACAGTGTGTCTGAATGCTAGAGTTGGTTCTATTCTTCTGTTAGAGAAAAAACATGCCATAAAATCAAACCAGTCTGCAGACAATAATTCTGACAAAGATAAAACAGAAGACCACTAACTTATCAGTCTTACTTTATCTTCTTCAAGATTTTTAAAAGTGTAGCCTCTCAGTATCGACACTGAGGGCTTCAATAAAGTGAATTGGGGATGAAGTGGGGAAAACCTTATCCTCTTTTTTCCTTGAAGAATTCTTGAGTCCTGAGGAAAAATGAAATTAAAAAAATAAAACATTTCTCTGAACATCTCCAGCAAGAGTGAAAAATAAAATTAGCTAGAATTGAAAATGTACATTAAATGTTGTCTCAGTGTAGCGTAGTTAACATTAGCACCTCAGTCTTCAGCCTGACTTTTAAAAAATTATTATTTTAACTTCTATATCTGATCCCAAGAATAAAAGCAGGGAAAAACCCACACCAAATTTATTGGTAAATAACCAACCTGAGTTTTGTACCATTGTGAGAAAAAATTTCTGCAGTGGATGTCTTCTAAATATTATATACTATTATGGGGAAAGGGAAGAAAAAAAGAAAAAAGAAAAAAGAAAAAAGAAAAAAGAAAAAAGAAAAAAAGAAAAAAGAAAAAAGAAAAAAGAAAAAAGAAAAAAAGAAAAAAGAAAAAAGAAAAAAGAAAAAAAGAAAAAAGAAAAAAGAAATACTGAGTCTGTTAGCCTGACTGTGCCATCTGATCTCAAGTTCAAAGTTAACCTGAGGTTCAGGTTATCTGTTTATTCTAAATTAGAAATAGTAAAGAATAATATTCTGAAATTTAGTACTTTGAGAGCAGGAAAGAACTGTACCGTGCACATACACACACAGGCTCTTCAGCAAGGAAGACACAGAGTCCAGTATTCTTATCACTGCAACTGCTAAAACTCAAACATAGGAGACACAAAAAACTATTTACAGTTCAGAAAATCTTCTCAAATCCTGTAGGCCCTTGCTACACATTCATGTCCTACCTTGTACCTCTGGCCTGCAAGACCAATGTAGGTGGTGAAAGGTTATAAATTATCTGATGAACTATAGATAGATCCTGCCTCCCAGTTAAGTCCAGCCTAAGGAGCAAGCACTCATAATCCTCAGCCCTTCAGAGTATCCCACTTTCACCTAGTTACATGAGAAACACTGATTTTAGTACTGATGGCCATAGCTTATCCTTTGTGAAGTCCTTCCAAGGTTTTACAAGTCACTTTTGTGGGTAAGCACTGAACCATAGCTTATAGCAACCCAAATATTTTAAAGAAACATGTAATCAAGCTATTAAATAAAACTGCAATTTTACTTTTGAAAGAAAATCATTAATATGGTTGTTGGTACAAAATATTCTTTAAGCATTAGCATCTTAAATGTTTCCAGTTCTTTTTGATTAACGAAGCATATCTATGCTCTTGCCATTTTTGGGAAAGATTGCCAGGCAATATCATAGAGCAAATTTATTTATTATTTATGTCTAGAAACTGTGATACATTGAAGTTTTCTTAATAGATGTGCTTTTATCTCCCAGAAGACAGTAGGAAAGGTAATTATGACATGCAAATTTTGATGCTAATTAAAAATAACGTACTGATGTACAGTACCTAGTATTGCAACCTATGCTTGGTAATTCTTCAGGTAGACTGAGTTCTGATAGAGATTTTACTCTCTGATTTGCATAGTTTAGGCCAATTTCTCCCACATACAGGTTTTATGTTCCACCTTTCATATCTATGTAGTTTTCCTTCTTCAGATCCAGTTTCAAAATTTTCTTAGTTCACATATTTAACATATTTAACAAGTTTTCATCAAGAAGGAATCCCTCTGTCTTAGTCTGTTCTTTAAGCCTTTGTCTTTGATGAAATGGTTTTCACAGCCTTTATAGTCTCTCTAATTAATGTAAAAACCCCAAATCAAAACAAATCAGTCAGATTAAAACATTTGCAGTACGTTTTAATTATAGTCTTTCTAGGGCTTTTCCTTATGTCTATTTTCAATCCTTCTTTTATGACAGATTAAGGAACAAGGACACAAGGCACTGCCAGAGAGAGAAAAGGACACCTGACTCAATAAACTGTTCCCTTTAAGTTTATCTCACACCCATTTTCTTGCTTAGTAACTATATCCTTTGATTCCCTTCTCGATCAGACATGCAGGGTTCTCTCTTAAACTCATTTGAGCTATTTGCTTTGATGGCTTTACTTGGCAACTGCAATAAGTGAAATTCTCTGCTTGAGCTCTTTGTGTGCTTTCTCTCTCTGCATTTAAATTGTGGTCTCTAATGTCTGAATCACTGATACTGAGAATATTTTTGTCCTACCTTTGCTATCATTCCCTTCTCATAATTCTAGATGTTATTTCAGTCATCTCAAAAGTTTCCTATTTCTCTTCACTTAAAAAAAATATTATTAAAGTGGTCTAAAATATTATTTCATTCCAGTTGCTTATAACAAGTGCCCTCAGCTGAGGAAAAAAAACCTAAATCTCAAAACAATGTGTTAGAAAGACTTAACTAACACTGCTTATTGAAAACATAATTATCTTTCAGCTTGGTATGGGAATCAGATACTTTACTTTGACTTCTATGCACACAGCATCTTGTAATCTATGCAAATATTTTATGTGCGTTTAGTCTGAAATACTTATCAGCTTGTTATTTTAAAACTTTCTTATACTTTTGGCTTCATCTGCCTATACAGGTAAGCACTTTAGTGCTGAGTTACATCATCTGTGGTAGGGCAAATGAGAAGACCAGATTAAAAAAAGAAACAACAGCAAAAAAATGCAATCAAACAGAACCTAAATAAAACCCACCAAAAATTCTAGGGTGCTTTAAAAATAATTATTATGGGCTAAGAATTAGAGTTCAAATCAAATATGAGTTCTAAGCTCTCAGGTCCTCAAGCCTCTAAACTATATTAATATCTAGTTTTGCCTCAGTTATGCAATGCAGGTATAGAGAGTGCTTAAACCTAAAAGGCTGTGTGTACTGAATACAATATCAGTGCATTCTGCAGCATGTCTCACCCTCTCCAAGCTGTAGTCGCCTGTACCAGAGCTCCCCTACAAGTGCATCCCCTGCCTGCATGCCTGGGCTTTCTTCCATGGGAGAGCAAAGTGAAGGTCTCATCATCCCAATGCAGCACCATACTGCAGCTGCAAGGAGCACTGTGGATTCACTTCAGTGGGTGTGCACAAAAATCCAGAAAGCATTGCTTTTTTATCTAGTAAGTTACACAGAAACGGCTTGGTTCTCATTAAGAGACATCAGACACAAAAGAAACACAGGCTTAGGTTTTTTTAGAGGGAAAAACAAATTCCTACCCGTCTTACCCAAACTGTCATCTATAAATTAACTAGAGAGCAAACAGCAGTCTAACTCTCAGGATATTCACTGACTTGTGGTAGAGGTCTTTGTTGTGGTCCTGCTTTTCAGGACAGTACCAATGGTTTATCCAAGGTATTTTTCAAGTAAAATGTTACAAGACAGCTAAGGAAAGAATTGAACTGGTTTATCTCATGCTCTAGAAGAACACTGCAGTAACTAAGCTATTAGGTAGAAAAAAAGCAGTCATATTTTGTGAGACAGAATTTATTCTTACTCTGTTCAACTAAAGAAAGCTCATGCTGCTACCTGCTTTCACTTCCAGATTTCTGGACTGAGGATCCCAAGTGCATTCCCAAGTATGTTTCCTAAAAACTGCAGGGAACTGTCATGTGGTTGGATTATTAGACTGATCACATCCCTGTTTTATCCCAGTAGGTCATCTCTTTCTCATTATCTACTTGTGCCTATGCTTAAGCAAGGAAGCAGAATAGTCATCCCCAGTATTCTACATATTGATGGAAAGAAATAGCTCCTGTGGGAGAGTCATACTTTCAAACACAGGACTTAAAACCATTAAACTGCAGATTCCTGTAACTTCAAATAAGGTTCAGAACCTACAAATCCCTGCATCCATATGCCTTGCTCACATTTGCATCTATAACCCCTAATTCCTGACAACCGGGAGGTAAGTTGGATTTGCTCCTCAGAGGGTCAGCAGTGGGCTCTGGCATGCCACTATTTCTCAGTATCCAATGAAAAAAACCTACCCTAAAAGTAAAATTTGTGGAACATTTTGAAACCAATTAAAATGACCTTCACTAAACACATTAGGCTGAAATATTTGCTTCAGTTTGACTTTCTGTGTTTGCCTTCTCCTACAATCATGATTTTAATTTGCCTCTATTTTGTTGCTTCAGACAATTTTAAACTGTTTTGTATATTACTTAAATAGTAACCTTGGCATTGTTATTCTACTACACTGACCTCTAATACAATTACCTCCATTTTAGATTGATAATAACGGGGAAAATATGCAAATATTCTTTAATCTCTTTACTCAATGTTGAGGTTTGTTTTGTCCTTTTGTTTCGTTTCTTTTTTTTTTCTTTTGGTCAGTACTTATGATAAGCTTTCTGATCACCAAACATGATTTTAATCAGCGTTTCTAAGGGAAATTTAGTATTATTTAATTATGAGTGTTTTTCTTATTAATTCAGAATGTTTAGTGGCTAGCAGTGGTGTTTTATCTTCACAGCTCCTGGCACAAAAGAAATAATATATTCAGAAATACAGAAAACATGAGTAGTTTTATTGCATCACTCAGGCTTGTTTGTTTTTTTTATTTCCCCAACCCAATATATTGTCTAATAAAAAAAGTAGTTTGTAGCTCTTTTCTATGAGGGAATCAAATTACAGAACTCAATGATAGAGGCAGAGAACCATGGCAAAGTATTTGGCTGTCATAAGAGACCACATAATTGCCCACCAGCACTTCCCAAAACCAGGCATTAAACTGGTGAGGGGAAAGATTATTCCTCTGAAAACCAAGCTTCACTATTCAATAATCTCTGTGCGGCTAGGAGCAAAGGAAGGCATAGGCAGACCTGGTTCCTGGGTTTGGAAAGGAGCCATTTACTCCAGTAGCTTGAGTAATATGGGCAGTCTGAGGCAGGCAATGCTCTCCTCATCTCCCATCCCAGTGTCTGTCTGCCTATTTTCATGAAGAGTATTCATCATGATCATAATTGATGGGAAAGATTTGCTACCCAAGCTGTAGTAAAGGATCACCATAGAAAGAACTTTCAAGGACTGCATCAAGGCAATGAAATATTGAATTATTTTACCCATCTCCTTTAGCAGTCAGTATAAAGCCTGATTTAAAAAAATAAATACCAAAGGAAAAGTCTAAGGAACTAAGGAAATCTAAGGAAATCTAAGGAAATCTAAGGAAAAGTCTGGATTGTTGCACTTGTCAAGCTCCTCAGTTCACTGACAAACTCTGAATGCCCTGACCTGCCTGTAGCCTTCCCTGTCAATAGTTAGCGTCTATCTCTGCAACCTTGGACCGAACTTCAGGCATAAGAGATAAGTTGTGGAAAAAAAGCTGTGAGGAGCTTATTTGGGGCTTCTGCCTGTTCATCCTCTGCTTTTTGGCTCAGGTACCACATTTAAACCTCGGTGCTAAGTCTGCCACACTTTGCAGTGTCAGTGTCACCAGGCCTGTCCCTCTTCTCTTGTTTGGGCACCGTGGGGCTGCACTCCTTGTCAGGGAGGAAACTGTCCTGCTGACCTTGGTGGCTCCCAGCTCACTCCTGATGTAGAGCAGTCAGCTCAAACTACTGCTTTCCTTTGCATCCAAGGTGATTTCAATAAAGCACATCCCTGGAGCAAATTTGTTGTGTTATTTCATTGTCTGTTTTATTAGAAAAGGAATTAAATGAAACCTTTGTGGTTTTGTTCATGGTGAGGGGTTTTTGTTGTTTTTATTATTTGAAGAAATCTCAAAGAAATGGCTTCTTGGCATTTTCAATGGTATTTAAGTGCCAGGCAGATGTGGAGCTCCAACCAAGTACACTGCTTCTAATTTCTTTTTTTTTTCAACCCCTACTCTGTTGTGCAGCTGAGCTGGAAGACCCAGATGCCACTCTTGCTCTAAATATCTCTGCAAAATGCAAATATGAGAGAAATGCTGCAGATGTGCCACCTCCTCTTGTTGTTTCAGGGACATTGCTATCCCCACGATCAGTGACTTTTGGATTGCACCATGCTGGTCTGCACACTGCCTGTTACTGCTTATGGACTAAGCAGCATTGAAAAGAAAACGGTAATTTGGTTTGTTGCTATCTGATTTTTTAATTTTCTCTCTCCCAATAACTTTGGAACCCTTTAGCTCACTTCTCTTTTTTGGTAAAAATGTTTCACACTTTAAAAACAAATGTCTTCTTTTGCAAAGTAGGAGAGAGGGAGAGAAATATGTCTGATCTTGTGAACACAATAATGGCCCTGAAAATCTTAAGACTGACTCAAATTATCCTATATTTCTCCCCTATAATGTTTTTACGTATCTCAATACAAGAGCCACTTTATTCCTTCTATAAAAGCAGGGTTCACACCACCTCAGACTGTTTTGTTTGTAATTTCTCCCATTTAGTAATTTAGCTATATTTACAAATGTTTATTTTTGACATTTCTAAATAAAAAAAAATAAACAACAAAGGCACCATCAATTTTATTGGAATTGTGGGGATCAGCAGCACAATTAGCAGGTTTTTATTATTTGGATGATAGGTTTGAACAACAAGGAAAGTTTACGGTTTATTTGTTAAAGGAAATAAAATTAATTTTATTTATAAAGCTATTTATAAATCACCTACTTGAGAAATACAAATAATGCCATGTAATTTACAAGGCCAAATTATATAGCATAAATAATGAATATTCTCAATGATCGGCTCATGAATTAATCATGAGTAAAAATTTCTATTTACTGAAGAACTGCAAATGGAAAAATATATTTGCAAAATTCATAACATCTATCCAGATAACTTGCAAAGTGAAGAAATTTAAATTTTACACTTTTTCATTATCCTGAAGAGATGAGTAATGTACATGCATGGCCATTAAACTGATTGACTAACCCCTCCATTCAGTAGTTTCTAAGAAATCATGAAAGAATAGTAAGGCATCTTCCTGCTAGCTCAGATAATTGATTCATCTTGGATACATCAAATCAGTTCTGTCTTGTTGGTGTGCTGAATCTCTTCATTTGTCTCAAACAGCTGCCTTTGTTAATACCCAAATGCATGAAACTGCTTGAAAAGTGTCCCAAGAACCCAGACTCCATGTGGTTTGGATTTATTTTGCAACCAAAATGAATCAGTGTGTCAAATGTTTGCGCTGCCACGTAATACTCATTTGTGAGCATTGAAGGGTTGCTAGATGAAGCAGGGTCTGTATTGTGCTAAGTGATTTATGAACACCAGACAAAAGAAAGTCTCAGCCTATCACAATTTATAATCTAAGTAACTTAAGTAAAATTATGTATAATTCTAATTTGCATACTGATAGTTAGGGTTAATGTAGAACTAGTCATCTAAGATATCACATTTTTTCCTCATGTGAATTCTTAAATGACTACCTGCCTTTGTGTCAGTAACATTCCCAGAACGGCTGGGTTTTTGCAGAAATATTTTAAGAAATGTAAGACAAACCTTGTTCCAGGCAACACTACATTTCTCAATCACAGAGCTGGCCAAGACAAAAGTGTGAAGTTGTGCTGCACAACAGGCTTGGTTTCCAAAGTTCACACAAATATTTTCTCAAAACAAGTTGTTACAGCTGAGAAGGTACATGGCCAAGTCACACTGAAATTTGAACAAATATTTGCAAAAACTGCATGGCTCATAACTATTAAGAAAATATTTGCATAACCCCTCTGACACAATGCACTCGGTTCTGCATAGTTTGGCTTTCGAGTTCTCACTGCAGCATGAGAATATAATTCAAGAATGCTATGCCGAGGTCTTTTTTTCATTACTGTGGTCTATCCAAAGACACAATGAATCTCCTGATGAAATGTATTCCCAAGAGCATTACTGACTAACAAAAGAACCGAAAGGCTTCAGCTAAATGTTGCATTATGGAGACAGATCACCACCACTATCCTCATCTGAACTACTGCATCACGGATTTTGAGATGAATGATTGCACTGGTTTTGTTCATTTGTTTTCAGCCCTATTAATTAGACCAAAATATTAAAAGAAGGAAATTTGTAGATCACAGATGTAATTTCTTGTGCAGTATATAGACTTTCATCTCCAGAATGAAGTGGTTACACTAACTGCTTTCTTTGGACTCCCTCTCCAGGCTGAGATTTGGCAACTTCCAGACTATTACAGCTACTACAATTTATCCCTTACCTTTCAACGGAAATTGCATTTTCTTACGGTCAAGAAATGTTTTCTTGTTTTGGTTGGTTGGTTGGTTGGTTTTTTTAATCAAGCACAAAGCTGTATTTCCAGCCAAAACAACAACAACAACAACAACAACAACAACAACAACAACAACAACAACAACAACAACAACAACAACAGCAACAGCAACAACAACAACAACAAGAAGGAGGTGCTCCAGGCATCAGAACTGACCAAAAGGAAGGAGGACGAGGTACAGCCTAGGAGGGAGGGAGGAGTGGAGGAAAGGTGTTTCTAAGATTTATTTTACTTCTCATTATCCTGCTCTGATTTGGGCTGGTATAAAGTTCAATTAATTTCCCAAGCTGAGTCTGATTTGCACATGACAGTTATCAATGAGTGATTTCTCCTTGTCCTTATCTCAGCTCATGAGCCTTTCATTATATTTTATTTCTTCTGTCCAGTTGCTGAGGGGAGTGCTAGAGTGGCTTTGCTGGGCATCTGGTATCTAACCAGGGTAACTCCCACATAGGACTAAATTTAAAGCTTCAGATGAAATCACCTGAGACCAACCTCATAGGAATTAACAAGAAGTGGCCTGCACAGCATTGGCATTCTTCAGAGATCACCTGACCTGCTCCAGTCGTGAATTTTGAATCCAATTTAGGTACGGGTCAGAAAGATCTATTTCTATGGCTGCAGTATATTATTTTATGAAATTCCAACATACTGATAAAATAAAAGTGATGATAAAAGTAAACAATGGCTTTTAATAAACAGTTTATCTTAGATCGTTGTCAAATCTTGCCAGTTTAATAGTGCAGATAGAGTGACTACAGCACATGGGTGTGAAGTGAGGTGACTGATTTTTATTAGTGAAAAACTGAAAGGCCTTTTTGCAATAGCTATTTAATGGAAGAAAGAAACAGTGGGCCTTTCATTTGAAATCTTTGCCTACTCAGAGATCTAATCTGATGATGATGTGGAAATGAAACATAAGAGGATACATTTTGTAGTTTGCAGTCACAGTCGCTTCTAATCCCCCTGACTCTCAGAACAATATCAAGCTGTTGAAAATTGTGACAGGTAGTTAATCCCACTTAATTAATACAGCACCGCTTGCTTTCCAAATGCCAAACATATAAATACACTGTCAGTGAAGATAAATTCTATCTCAATTTGTGCACCTGAAGTCTACTTTACCCAAGACTATAACTCAGAAATGTTTTCTTTTTCTTCCCCCTCTTTTTTTATTTTCAGGAGAGAATATATTGTGATTATTTGGTGGGTGGAGTTGACCATTTTTCTTTATGCAACAGCATTTTCCTCAAAGGAGTTCTTCACTTATCCTCTTCTGTTACTTAAAAGCACCAAACAATAGATGCTAAATAAGATTATACCCTGATTTAGATATTTTTATTATTAATTACTTGCTTATAGTAAGCAGAAGTTGATTTTCATAAGGAATAATTTTCTTTTCATTCTTAGCATGCTCTCTGACTACAGAGGAATGTTTTGTCATTTCACAATTATCATTAAATGTCCTCCTTCTCAAATTTACTCAATATGTGGTAGATAATAGTGCTATAATTTCAAGACGAGTTTGGAAGTTGAGCTTTGACTTCTCATGTAAAAGAAGGTTAATCTTAATTCTGGCAATTTAGACAATAAATAAAAATTCTAATGAAGACTCTTTGATTTCAGTCCATTTTTATTTTCTAAAATAATCTTGTCTTTTTAGTGCTACAGAATTTTATATTGGTTTTTGAGAAGATGTGATTTTTTGAAAAAGAGGTATTTTTTCTCAGGAAAAATGAAGTTTTCAATACCTTCAAATTCTTTCACAGAAGAAACAAAATAATTTTTTTTTAAAAACAAAGGAATATATTTCAGGAACATAAAAATTTCCTTATTCAGAATTCCAAAAAAAATTATCTGAACTTTTTTTCTTTTAGAATAGCATTTCACCTGCTTTTACTAATACCTATACAAGAAAATTTAAACCTATTTGATTAAAAAATTTCTTATGGGAGGAAAGGAATTGAGGCACTTCATTTCTGAATTTTTTTATTCCATTCCAAATTAGAATAGAAAAAAAAAAAAAAATCTCTTTGAATTCTGCATAGTAGGAGATTTGCATTATTTTCCTCATTGTCCAGATATGAGATATCTACAAAAAGATGTGTACTTTCATATATTAGCATTCATCAAATATAGAAGTCAATATAAGAAAGAAAGAAAGAAACTTCAAGCCACCCTAATTTATTTTTATCACAGGTTAAGAAACACATTTGGAGTGAAGAAACAACTGTTGTGATTTTTTTTTCACTTTGCAGAAGTTGAAAACTTTTTCTGACAGTATTATAAACCAAGGAAATTTGATTTAACTAGAAATTCTGTAATGTAGATATATTTTTGAATAGAATTTCAAATAATTCAAAGAATTCAAATATGAACACTATGTGTTCCCTGTAGTCACAAAATTCAAATTCATTTAATTATTGGTGTTGGATGATCAACAGGATGTCCTGTCCCAGTCATTCTTGGAATGCCATGGGATGTGCTTGCAAGATTTACTATTGGTGTCAAGGTCAGTGGGCTGTCAAAAAATCCAGAGGGAAAGAATAGATTTATACATAATCCCAAGAATTTGCAAAAATTAAATAAAAAGATTGTTTTTCATGAAGTGCTGAGTAGTAAAATAATGAGTTACAGGAGTAAAGAATAGTGAATGGTGTGGTGTATGCAGCCAGCGTCCAGAGGAGGACTTGTGCTTTAGAGAAGACCATAGACTGAATGGGAATTAGCAGTGGTGAATATGTCAGCCATGAGTGCATAAACGTGACTCTCATTTGTAAGAATTACAAAATTATTTCTCAATCTGTTTTTAGTGGGTTGTGCTAGAAAAATAAAAGTTTTTTTGTTGTTTTTAGCTTCCAGGCTAAATTTCAGGAAGAAAATAATGATCAGATATCCACAGTATTACTTGTAAGAAAAGAGTAAAAAAAAAAAAAAGGATTATTTACTTGGGAAGGTTGTAGGAAAAAGGAAGTCAGACATGTAAAGATGAAAGGAATAAATTATGCCTTATTTAAGGTTTACTTTGTGTGGAATAATAAGGTACAGTCTTATAGCACAAGACAGATTCCACTTGCAGTTCAGGGAAAAAAAACTCAAGCAAAACAAAGGATGGGATAAAAAATCTAGGATAAAAATAGCCATTTTCTCAGAAAGAAAGTTTAAGAGTAATGCAAAGTATCCATTACACAGTTTAGACAAATACCACTCTGGAATAACTTAGCTTTAGCTGACCCTGCCATGACCTAGAGAAATAATCAATATAGCACCACTCCTTTCTTTCGTTGCACACTATAAATCCCACTGGGGATGGGTGCTTTAAAAAAAAGTTTCTACCTTTTGTCTTTCTCATCAGAGAACCCCGATCTCCCTAGGGAAAGGCTTTCTAGTCTCTTTTTTTGTGCTCTTTCTTTCATTAAATCATCTAAATGCTGTACACCTATCATCAAACATTGGTTGAGTTTCTCTTGTAAACAAATGTCATAACAAAAGACATCCCAAGTTTACCTTGCCATTTCAATCTGTGATGCACAGATTGATAATATTCACCTTCATATGGTACTGTTGCTAGCAATATTGGGTATGGATTATTTTTTCTTTTTTTCTTTTTCTCCTTTATTTTTTTCAATTCTTTTTTTTTTTATGAATACAAACAAAATAAGCACTTAATGCTGTTCATCTTCTCTAAGTACTCCATAAGTTATCAAACCTATTGAGAAAGCATTTTTAAAATCCACACTCATTTGCTTTTCCACTAATTCACTTATTCTAAATGCATCAGAAAGAGGTCATCAGCTGATGTGAACTTACGACAACTTATTTAGGGACTTGCTTTGTGATTAACGATATCTATTACGAGTGCATCTGCAAAGTAGCACCTTCCTGCTGTCTCCTGACACAACTAAAAGGTTATCATCTCTTGTACTCATGTGGCATTTGACATCTTATGCTGAAATCAGTAGACTTACTGAAGGTCACCCTGAGTGCCAATAGAGGACAAAATTTGGTTATGCAATTTGCTGAGCAAGGTAATTTTGAAAAGCAATGAGGGTGTCTGCAAATGCAGTGAAGTTTGACTCAGCTCACATCTACCTGGTACAGAATGAGCAGCAGTGGGGCGTACGTTAAGATCACCTTTTCCTTTTAGCTCAGATATTTTATACATTTAGAGAATTGACTCCTTTTTCCAGACAGTTTCTCCTTTTAGCTGACCTGAATTTCTCTCAAATGGGTCATGATTTGTAAAAGGTGATGCTTTCATTTTGTACTGGAAACATTATTTTGATCAAAGCATCCTAAATGTTAAGGATCTTTTTAATCTACTAATGATGTTAATAGGATATTTTTCCCCTTTAATTTCAATTTAGTTTTACTTTCATTTTTTGGTGACTTTTTATCTCTTAATAATAAATATTATGAGATAATTTTTAAATATTTCCTTTCTTTTGTTGGTGCTATGGATGGCAACTCTGAACAAACACATGACTAATACAAACCAGGCAAGCTTTTCTGCCCTACCCTAAGATAACTTTTTGGTCCATCATATTACTTATGGCATCCTTATTGTCTGTCTCCTAATTTGCATCATGTTAATTACTGAGATATTACGCTACAATGCTCTAACACAGGTATTTGAAATAGCTGAATTCATTTGCTTGTAGTAATTAGAAGTAGATGCAAATAAAAATTTTCATTTTAAGCTAATAGGCAATTACAGATTTCTTTTCTCAATATCACATTTACAGTCATTCTAGAATTGCATATTTTAGTGTAAAATTCTTATCTTAATTTCTTCTTAGCCAAAAATAAATAAATTAAAGCACTGACATTCTGTCACAGTGCTTTAGAAAAGATGCTATGCTATTTGGACTAGTTATAAGCAAAAATCAAAATGTACTATTAGCTTTTAAGATACTTTTTTTCAAATGTCATTCTTTGAGGATAAAAGCATGTTTTCTTTGTAAAGCTCTTAACATTTTGAACTGAAAGGCTTGAATAAGCTTTGAACTCTGGAGTTTAAGATGCCTATAAATTAAAGGGAAAAATAACATTAAATGGTACTGCAGCTTGTGAAGCTGCCTTTTTTAAGTCTGAATATCTCAAAGTCCTCAAATGTACAGTTTTCTCGGAGCAGCCTGTGAGCCAAAGAACTCAATGTGTCCCATGGAATGCTTTTGCTTTATTTGGAAATATCCTTATAAGAGTAATTTTTTTAAAAAGTTAATTCTCTGTAATGTTTCAATAAACAGCTGGCTGTCCAAATAATTTTATGTCTATAGATGCTGAAACATGCCAGTGGAAAAAAAGCAGTGCTGACTCAAAACACCTTTTCTCCTGACCTGCATATCAGCCACCTTTGACTTGGTCATTATGGTCAAGATTTTTCTGCTTGTAATAAAAAGTTGTGTGCTTGATTTTGTGTCCTTAGAAAAGTCTATTTCTTTTTGGTCTTGGTATTAAATGTTCTCACCCCACCCTTCCTTTCCTCTTGAATGCCTTTGTTTCCCTGGGACTGAAAACTTTTTTTCCCTCTGTACATGACACAAATTGAACATAGTAAAATTACTTCTAATTATTCATATATACTTCTCAGCAAAGCTGAAAGAAGATGTATGACTATAATTTCTAAAAAAACAGTTACAACAAAAACTCCTAAGTTATAAAGTCATTTACTGTCAAGAAAACAGGAGAAACTAGAAAGGACTGTTCTCTTTAGAGAAAATTTTCCAAGCAGATAGTTGTTTCACAGATATTCCTTATGTAATTCATAAGTTTGTGTGGATTTTCCTATCAGATCTCTCACCAAAAAAAAACCCTCTGAAAAAATGTCTTTTGTCTTATGTGTCCTTCCATCACAAGGCAAAGTAATAAAATACTAATAATGGCTCACAGAGGCTATAAAGAGACCCTAAATCCTTTAAACAAATGGTTACAGTCTAATTGTCTCATCTGCTCGTTCATATTATAGCCTTCCATCAACAGTGTTGCAGAATTTGTAGACTCTCCAAGTCACAGATAGGCTTTAAAGTGGGAAGATAACTTTTATTTGTTATGGGCAATAAAGTTAGAGTCTCTACTGACTGTCTGACAAGAAGGTGTCTGGTGCTGTGGATCCAGTCAGGCAGAACACAAATCGAAATAGTGTCTAAAGGGCAAGATAATGGAGGGATGAGAAGTATAAAACCTACACAATAAAATTATATTGCAATGAGAGAAAATTAGAAAATTAGGAGTAGAGCCTAAAAATAGAGTGAATCTGCCCCTTGAAGGCATATACAGTAGGGATTGCTAATGAAATGGTACCATGCTGGTTTGCCTTTAGTTTAGACTCAGCAATGGTGATATATTGGGTCTGGGTTGAAAGGATGTGTGGGTGGAGCTGAAAGTCATGCTTGTGCATATGCACAATTATGCTTTTCCACACCAAACCACTCACTGTGCTCTCCTAGTCTACTCTGTGCCAGTAGGACATCTCTGTCTAGTAGGTAGCTGTGAACAGGCAATTGTTGTGGCTGAATTCTGCATCTTCCAGCATGAATTTTAAAAAACACATACCTCAGAAATAAGATCACATTATTCCCTGATTGGAAGAAGATTTTACATAGAAAGGTCATTTATTAAAATGAATAGAACAGACAAAAAAAGATATTAAATGCACATGGACACACGTGGACATGTGAATACATCCCTTCCATTATGAAGCTTTTTCAGTTTTTCTTCCAATCTGTCTCCAGTTTATTTGCTGCCACTATCTTACAATGACACCTGCTAGAAAAGCTTAGTGGGGCCACTGACAGCTCCCCTGCAGTTGCTGCCCGTCAGTGCCTAATTCTCAGTCAGCAGTATACACCCTCTCTAATGTACCTTATATTTCTAATTTCTCTTTCTTTCTCCTTGGGGCAACCTATGCTTATTATCACTGCGGATAATACTGCTAGGCTGGTTTCCCTGCCACCCCTCCTTCTCCTGAAGTGAAGGTGCAAATGAGATCTGGAAATCACTACAGTCTAGTTATACGTATAAATTTTAAATCTCTGTCTAGAAAACAACCCATTGCTCCAATTCCTCTCATGTCCACAGCTAATTCACTGTATTTCAACAGAAACATTTTCCCTTTGTTTCAGGTTGGCTTTTAAAATGAACTTTTTTGCTAGCTTTTGTATATGGATGCTCAGCTTGTGATGGCCATTTTATCTTAGTGTCTCTGAGGACAATGGAAAAATACCTCACACTGATGAAGGATCTTTTTTTCTCTTCTGCTTACTAGAAGTCCCTACCCCCTGGTGCAAATGATAACACTTTTTTTTTTTTTTTGGCACATGTGTGTCAACTTAAAGCTTGCATTGATAAAGCAGGCAGAGTTGTTATTTGCTTTTCATCCACTAAAATCAATAGTGGTACATCAGTGTAAAAATGATAAGAGCAGATTGTGATTAATTTCTTAAATTTTTCATTTCTGTACCTTTTGGATAATTGTCTTAACAGTGTCTGTGAACAGTTCCACAGATTCTGCAAGAGGAATTTGGGATTACATTTATGCCAAGTGCTCCAGTCACACTCAGAAAGATCATACAGTAATATATAGAAAACACCCTTTTCAAGCCGTATTTTGAATTATGTATCTAGAATTCCAATTTACTATGAATGGTTTTATTTTACTTAGATTAATGAAAAGTTTATTATTATAAATAAGGATGATAGAAAGAAATGGGGTTCAGCTGACATTGGGTATTCCATCTCTTTGTGTTGACCTAAGAGATTATTTGTAGCAACTTCCCTTTGCATTTGCCTCAACTGTGATCAGAAGAAACTGTGCTTCTAGATGGAAATCCCTTATGTTTATTTTTTCCTCCAAGTATGTATATCTGACACTTAGAATTCACTGGCTACCAAGTTATTTGCATAGGTAATTTTACAGAGCTTTGCAACAACAAAGACTCTAAGCTCATAATGAAAAAATAATAGCATTCACATTTTTTTGTAAGAGGGTTTCTGATCCTCTTACCTATAGCATATTAAGGTGTAATTGGCTTTTAGAAAAATTTCATTAAAGAAAAAAACCTAACCACTTTAAATTTATGACCATATGCTTTCACAACAAATTTCTGCTTCTATCCTTGAAGACTGATCCTGTATGCATGGAGCTGTGTCCTTAACTTCAGATTGAGCACTGTCCGTACCAAGAGACTTGTCCTAGATAGAGTGAATACTTTGACAAGCAGGGAAACAAAAGAAAGCTGCCTGACTTAGATAACCAGTCACAAATTGATAGGTAAGTTATAATTTCAGAATACACATTGCAACCTACAGAGTAAACAAATTCACACACAAAAAAGACCTGTCAGGTAATTTAGAATAACAAATATATGCAAGAAAGCTGTGATAAGCTTGTAGACTTTCTGCAGACAGAAAAAGAGGCTAAACTCATTTAATAAATGATTCATAGTGAATCATTCTCTCAGTATGGTAGCAAAGTTAGATGTATTTTTTACATTACTTCTATGGAACTTGTAGACGTGGGAAAAATTCTTCAGGTAGAAAATTAGGCCTTCTTACAAAACTACCCATAAAGACATCCAGTAAGCTGGAGTTCAGCTTTGCAATATAATTTCACAATGTGTTTGTGTCTTCCTGAGTGAGTGTATTGCAAGAATAAGAAAATATTTTTCATGCTAACATTGCGTAGAAACAGTTCAGCAGAAAATCCCGTCTACAAAGTGTTGTATAAACTGTTGTCAATACACCTAGTGAAATCAAACCCTTTGCTTCAATTCACTGGGAAGAACCATCAGAGATTTGTTTTTCCCTCATTCCACTTTCATGAGATGTCCTTTTCAACAGACCTGGTTTAGTAGCAGCAAATTCTATGTCTCTCAGGAAAGTGAGCATGAAAGCTTGTCACCTCGAGTCATTCCCTTTGACACTCTCTGAGTTAGATCCTTGCAGCTTGGCGAGGTCTTTTTATTTTTTCCTTTTTCTCCTGATAGGGTGATATGTATGCAGTTCAGAAAGCTTTCCCACAGAAAACCCCCAGAGGACAGACAGCCTGTGTATCTGATTGCAAATCAGCCAACTACCTGATTCCTTGAACAGGGAAGTAATTGGCTGGGGATTTTATCTGTTTCTCTGGCTGATGCCAATAAGCAGGCGTGTTTATTAACAATTTATTTACAGAACACAGATTGATTTCAGGAGAGAAACATCACCAGCCTCTGCAAAGTGTGAGCAAACGATTTCTTCCGGTCCCACAAATAATCTATTATTGTCTGTTTGCATTGGTCTTTATCTCAGGGTTTTAGACTGAAATACTGAACATGCACAGGAGACAAACCATAGGTGAAAAGGTTCTTCTTGTTTCTAGAAGAAGCCCTGCAGAATAAGTGCTTCATAAATAATGTGATTAGCTGAATAAACACACTCCACATCTGCCTCACACTTCCTGGACAATATTAGGCAACTCCATGTTTGCTATTTCACAGAGCTCCTCCCTCACAGGTGGCTGGGAAGCAGATTCACATAGTCAATAATACATCAAGATGTATAATGCTATAAAGTATTCTTGATTTTAGTCGCAGAAACCCTCAAATTATAGTGATGAACAAGGAAACACAAGTGTTTATGGGTTGTTTGTTCCCTTGACTAGAAATGATGTGGTTTTTTTCTCCTTATGTCTTAAAACAGATAAAAATTAATTCAAATCCTTTAGGTATTCTGTTGAGAAGCTAAACTGATTCTCCCAACAAGATTACCTTAGCCAAGAATATTTTCTTTCATGATGATGAGAGTAATTACACTAATATTATTTGGCTATGCTGAGGATCTGATTTAGAAATAGTCCATTTTATGAAGTAATACTGGAAAGTAATACTGGAAGTAATATTGTGAGTTGTGAATTTTATTTTGGTGGTTCCATTGAAGGTCACACGGAGCAACTTACAGGTATTCTGCCACAGATACCTTGTTATTATTCATATATAACTTGTTAGCTTTTTAAAACAGCTTAAGAATGAAAAGTACTAAGCAAATTATGATGATAAATTAATTGCAAGATCAATACTTTTCTTAAAAAATGATAATTTTTATACAAAAAAGTAATTGCTACAGAAAGTGGTACATTATTTTTCCTGTAATAATTCTGTAATCTATCTCAGTCCAAGGTGTAGATCCTCTCAATGTGATTATCACAGATGCAGTATTGAATTACAATGCAAAGCACAATTTACCTCCAGAGAAGAATATGAATACTAATAAAAATAAATATTGGGTAGGGTGTCCATAAAATTAAACAAAATAAAATTCTGTGCAAATCCCCTTCCATGAATAAATGATGTGTGACAAGTTCATAATTACCTTATTGTGATAAATATTGAATTAGTGGATTAAATTATTTTGTGCTTAAGTTTCGATAAGTTACAAAATAGCAGCATGTTATCAGTTTACTTGAATGCAACCCAAACAAAATCTACATTCAATACATAATCTTACAGCTGCAATGTTGTGCCTAGGCCAATCAAAATTCAAATTTATTTGCTCACTGAGATACTAATGTCATGGAAAAGAAAGAAATGCCATAAGCATTAAGACTTTTCCTTTTATTTTCTTGTAGTTTCTTCTGCTGAAATGTTTTTCTCTGAGTAAGATTTTAATTAAGAGACAGTCTCTAATGTAAGATACGTCTTCTTAACGGGCCAAGAAACTCCATTGTTTACCACCTTGAAAGAGTAGAAGTTATTCTACTGAGATGACAGAATTTTACCTTACTAATACAAATGTATGAAATTTTTCATACTTCTCTATTGGTGGCAGATATATAAATTGCTCATTGCAAACAGAATGGGCAGCTCACCCTCCCTAATATATGTGTATTCTCACATCCTCAGGGAAATGTAAATGTATTTTCAGCCCATTCTTATGCAGACCAGCCACTTCATTAGTTGGTCACAATTCCACTGAGTCTCCTTGCTTGTAACACTGTTCCTTTTTCTTTTTTCTTTTTTTTTTCCCCTGAAGGGTAGTTTTCACAGACATGGAGAATTTTTCACAACATAGACTTTCTCTCTCCTACTAAAAATCTTCTTTCTAATTCTACTGACTCATAAAGTCCTCAGAACTTGCATCTCCAAAGAGGGTCATTCCTGATGAGTGGAACCTAATTATGAAGTAAGAATTAGCAAGTTAAATATGGCACTGCAGAGGTCTGAAGTTCTGGAATACAAAATTGCTGTCTGTAAGGAGTGTGCTCATGTTGATACTGCACCATGACTTTGAGACTCTATTTGTTTGGTGACAAAAAAAACTCACTCAAAAGTGTTTTCAGTATTATCCAAAGAGATAAATGTTCCTGGATAAGCCCTTTTAAAGAGACTGAATGGCCAGAAGCTGGAAGAAGATGAGGAAGAGAAAGAAACAATTGCAAGAAGAAAGTGACATATTGACAACAACAACAAAAAAGAGAATTAAGAAAGCTGTTACTTTGCCATCCTCATATAGGGATGAATTTTATTAGAAAATTCATATTATTAGGAAAAATTAATTCATCACTGCCAATGAGGACATGCACCTGAAGTCTAAGTAAAGAAGAGCTTTTGTCTCTAATAGCTTACCTGTGCTCTGTAAAATCTTTCAGAATCCAGTGAAGACACCTCACCACAGTGGAAAATTCACTTAGTGCTAGGAAAATGTATTCGATGTTTTATCAATAATCAGCTATCAGAGTCATCAAATTTTTCCTTTCTCTCATTTTAATTTTTGATGTTTAATTGAATTACATTCTTTTAAGCATATTCTTATCTTCCTATTTTTTCCTTATAGGTTCATCAAAATTTTCATTCTCTCTTTTTTTTTTTTTTGTGTTTCTCTTCCTCTTCTTGCTCAGATTCATTTTTCAGCTTACTGTTCATCATGCACTAAACTGATGCCAGAGGCACAAAAATCCAAAAAAGAATGAAAATGCACCTCAGAAAGAAAAAGATACCTATCATCCATAATTCCTTTTTGACAGCCAGCAGCAGGATCATGTTTAACACAAGGGTCTGAGAAAACGTCAAACAAGATTGTGCAATCATGGTTGGGTCACCACTTCATACAGAGTAGCAATATGTCTGCACTTTTATGTTGCACCTGCCAAAAGGGAAATCAATGGCAGAAATGGCTAGACATTGTTTAATATGTTTTAATCCTATCTGGAGTTATGTAGAGTTGTCTGCTGTGTAATTAGACATGACACTGTAGGATACTAAGACAGTCAAATGGCCTTGGGAAAAAAAAATAAAGACTTCTTATTTGATGTTATTTAAAGAATGGTCAAATTACAGTTATTAAACCTTGATCTGGACAAAAACAATAGTTCAAATTCTGTGCAACAATCAGGATAATCAAACAAGGATTCTGAAAGAACTGGTGATATAAGGAGGGATGTTGATTTGTTCCTATTGATACACTGATTTAAAACTTGATTAATCTGAGCTGGGATTTGAATCATTCCCAGAAGCGGCTGCCAGGACTAAAATTTGGATAAGGTCATGAATGTAGAGAGTGTGACTACTTGGCATTTTCACAAATCATCCCTATGAAAGCTTCATTCTCTGGCTGACTCTCGTGCAATAAAACTGCAATGTCTTGTGCTTGTTTGCTCAATAACTTACAGTTTCACATTCATAATTCTGGGGATTTTCTCTTTCTTCTGGCTCTGCCTTAGTGAGAAATCTCTCTTTAATAACACTTGGGAAAAGTAATTGAAAATATGGCCTTAAAAAAAAAAAAAAAAGAATGAGGTTTTTATTTATTCTGCAAGACAAAGCCAAGGCACTCATCCCAGATATCCAGATATTCTTGACAGTGAGAATGATAGAGGAAGGATGTTATTTTATTGGGCAGCCTCTTGCTTGTGCTCTAGCTCTCATCCCAACACAATGACTACAATCAAGAAAGGGAAATTGCATGTGTCAGTGTCCTAAGGAGAATAAAACCAAACATTTTATAATAGCAGCGTTTTGAAATTCAGTTATTACAGAGAGGTTATATGCAACTCCTCAAGCCCAGAGGGACTGATGAGGTGGGGAGTGGGAAGCAGAACAATTTATTTATTGATATAGTAGTTCCTGAAATAGCAGCTGTGTGACACAAAAAAGGTATTCCTTACAGAATGGGAGAAAGTAAATGGACTCAATAAATTCAATAGTCTGAAGCACTCAGACATTTCTGTCACTTATGAAGTAGAAAACGTAATGGTCTTTAGTCTTGTTCAGACAAAGATGTATTAAAAATTAATCACCATAGTAAAATATGAAAAATCATGAATAAACAAAGATCGTGGTCTGACAAGGCATTTGAGACAGAAAACAGATCAATAATTGGCCCACATAAGGAAGGAAACTTTCCTTCGAGGACTTAATATGATGAAAGAAATGATAATGCATAGCAGGCCTGACAATATAAAACTAAGATTTTAATTTGATAACCCTAGATTAAACATGAAGTACATTGAACTCTCATGTATTATTGTATCTGCTTGATATCTCTTTTTCTCTGAAAGAAATGGTGAAAATGGAAGGGTTCCCTTCCTGCTCTCAGACTCCATTGGCAAATGATGATTATGAAGGTAGTCATAAAATTCTTCCCATACTACAATGTATGAGCTATTTTCTGTGGGACCTCAAAAGTAACGATTTGTCTTAGTGGAAGTTATAACTTCTGCTGGATAAAGGCGCCCACAGCTGGACATAGAAGAGACAATTTTTTGGGGATTCAACTTAAGTATAAAATCTGGTATGTCTAGTTTATTTTTCTTTGCAATGGAAATATTTGTCTGGACAATTACGGAGATAAACAACAATGCAAGGTTTAATATTTTCAACCCACTTTATTATGTATATAAAATCATTTGGTAACAAAATATCAAATGCTAATAGTAACACAAAATTGGTCCCTTAAAAGAGGAATAAGAACACATTTTAAAAAGAGATTGGAAATGTAACGGCAGGAAATTACTATAGTGGAATCTGAGCTATTAAAGTAGCTTGTTTCAGCTTGTAAATTACACCAAATTATATAGTTTCAATTTAATGGTTATTTTTTTCTTTTCTTTCTTTCTTCCTTCCTTCCTTTCTTTTTTTTTTTTTCTTTTTTTGTATACCAGGAATATCCAGAAAATATGAACATATTTCTTCCTTAATATTAGTTTCCTATTTTCCTTCATTTTTTTTACTTTTTGACCATTGCTTTCCTTCACTTATACTTCCCCCAACAACTTCTTATTTACTTTTTCTCATTTTGAGAATCACATAGATAATTTCTCATTGATTAGTGTTCTAATTTCCTTGATTCTTTTTTCTTTTCTTTGCATAAACCCTGTCTTAATTTGATAAATCATTTGATATGATCATATTCGGAATCCCATAACAAACTAAATTGCATAGCAAAATGTGATGTATCTTCTTGAATTGGTCCTAAGACAAAATCTTTTAGTATAAAGCATCTCTGTGATATAAACAAGGATATGAACAAGCAACCTGATTTGAATAATTGTCCTATGGAAGTCAAAACATCTGTGAGAAAAATTGGGGAGGGGGGGGAGGAAAACAAAAGAATCAGGGGGAAAAAATATATTAAAAAAAAAAATTCCAGCATAAAATGAATGTGGAAAATCATCAGATGACTATTATAAAACTGGAAATAAGGAGCCCCTAAATAAATAATATAAATGGAAGAAAGTAGCATTTGAGTCAGCATTTGAGGTGCAGTTCCTTGTGGACAAATAGACAGCAAATATATGTTCAAAGTTAAAAGTTCACCAGAGCAGAAATACAGGCCTTAGTGAGAAAAGGTTTCTGTGCAGGGAACCAAGGCTTATTTTGACACTTAATAAGGGGACTTTTGGCCATGTAGAGTTCATAGATTATCATTAAATAATAAGGGAGATTAATGAGATCGAACATTATGTGCTAAAGAAAATACTGTTCAAAATTCATTTTCAAAACACAGGTGTACATAAGACATCTGAAGAGAAAAGGAAATTTCTTGTTAGTGGTAGTAACGACATGTAGTGCCATACATGCAGTGGCTGAGCAAGCACAGAATTTAGAAGGGAGTGAGAGGTTCAGTATAGTATGCTATGAGTATTATTCCAAGAAAAAATGGAGCAAACACTGTGACATGTCAGGCTTGCCATGGGTATCAGCTTCATCTTATTGCTTAAGTGAAAAGCTAGGGAAGATGGTCAGGATATGTCATGGCACAAACATCCTGGCATGGATGTCTTGCACACATCATCAGAACACTACAAGGTATGCAGTGGGATGTAATTGTAGGATACAGCAATCACCAGGGGTCATGCTCTGCTCTTGCCTGCAAGGCAGGTTAAGAAGCATAAAGCTCTGGGAGACAGGTGCGATCATGCAGTACACGCAGCCTCCAGCTGGGACAACACAATCTCTGGTTGATGCCACAATCTCCAGTTGATGCCACAACAGCACAGTCCAGTGAACACAACACACCTGCACACAGTCACCTGACAAGCATCCACCCTGGCCAGGAAACCATTGTTCAGAGTCAGGCTGGGTGGGGGTCCTCAAGGTCTCCTTGCGACGGTCGGGAAGCAAAGACAAGGAAAACTTCGGACCGACCCTTACACATCCCTGAAACTGAATTAAGAAAAAAGGTAGATCACAATGCATCACTGCTTGTATCTGTATTCATATGATTTGGCACATTCATTGACTATTCAGTCCTCATAGAAGATTATTAGTGTGTTCAAGAAAGATGTCAATAACTAGATATCTGTGTAATAAGTACCTAGCAAAAATAACCCTGAAATGAAATCAGTACATGAAAATGGATCTGTTCATGGAGCCTACACAGGGTGTCCATAAACACAAGCAAATGAAAATAAATAAGTATAGTTTTGACAAGGCATTAAGTTGTATTTGATATCTCCCAGGACAATGGCAACTCAACTGTCTATACCTCTAGTGCCAATTTAATGCCTGTAATATATGAATTGTCACAAATAATTAGAGCAAAACAATTTTGACACTAAATGCATTTGGATATTTTTTATTAGGAAAATGGAGGAATTATAGGTAAGTTTGATATACTCAGAAGATAAACAAATATTAGATTGAGGAGGCCTTTGAAAAAATAATAGGAAAACTTGACAGTTCTTTGCTGTATTGCAACATCACTCCCAAATTAACAAGTTAATCAGACCCAAAGTGTAAAGATGAATCAGGAAGAAGAAAGTAGCAAGCTAACCACTTTCAGCACTCCAAAGATGGCACTTCAAAAGACTATTCAGCATACAGTGCTCCACTGCACAAGAGACATTCCAGAAGAATGACACGTTAGAAGGTCTGATGGAAGTCAAAGTAACTTTTATGACATTATAGTACATTTCAGCAGAAGAAAAGTGCACAACAAAAACTTAATCACAGTGTTTACAAATGCAGGAAATGCGACCTAAAACTGAATCACAACAAAATGCAAATCAGAGTAGAGCATATGAATTACTTTGATCGTGCCTTAGAAAAAAAGGAGCATTAGATCTGTTCCAAAATAGTGAAAACAATAAAGCATTTAATAGTCCTCACACCATCCAAAACAACTACAAGTTTCATTTGAGATTATGACCAACTGAAGCCCAAACTCAGGCTCAAAGAACATCTCTGAGAAACGGTAAGTCAGGTAGGTGCTGAAAGAGTGAAGGGAAAGCAAGAAATCAGCTGTTTATGTAAAATGATTTTCACCAAATCTGAATGACAGCTTTGCTTCTGACAGAAAAAAACCAATATGAGATACAGAGAAAATGGAGTATAATAGAACAATTACCAAAGTACTGATAGATACTTCCCTGCATCTATAAGACAATGATAACTGCAGGAACAGTTCAAGAGATACCAATGCAGAAGCACAGAAATATATTTTGTGTCTACTAGTAAGCATTGTAAGCTACTAGTAGTAGGCATTTTGTATAGATCCAGCTTCAAGCAAATGACAGAAAATGTTTCAGATTTTGTATCAATATATCTGTATTTGGAACACAAACCCCTCATATTTCCATTTTATAACATCCAAAGTGAATGAAAGGAGTGAAAGATTAACCTGGATTGCAGATCCTCATTTGCACGCTTTTACAGAAGACGGTGACAAAAAAGAGGTGGAGAAATATGGATAAGATACTATTGTGTTTATCAGTGTTTGCCAGTAACTCAGGACACAAGATAAAAGAATAAAGGAGTAACAAAGCAGTGAATTTATGCATTTCAAAGGTAGAAAAAAGGTCATGAGAATTTTGAAATGGAAAAATCAGATTTGCCCAAAGAACCTGACTGTGTCTGACTTGTAAAAACATTTCAGTGGAATCAGTCTGAAAACTACTTGTGAATGTATGGTACAACGCTAAAAGCAGCCAAGAGGTGTATTTTATTTATGTAATATGGACATGCAAGTGGAAAAGTTGCATTTGTACAAAGTATCTGAGGCAGGGCTGTGAAGAACCCATGTAGTCAGTGCTGCACTCCAGAGAGTTCTGATAAAAACTGGCAGCTCCTTTGCTTGAGCACAGAGGAAACTGCTATTTGCTGATAGCTCGTTACAGTCATGCTTTTAAATACCTGAACAAAGCAGTATGTTTGTCAGCGTGGCAGTGAGTCAAATCACGACAATTTCCACAGACATGGTATTTGCATTTTGGATCATGGACTATGTCATATTTTGGCATGCATTTTGAAAAAAATGGGAGTGACTGAATTTGCACCTCTGCTGTCTGTGCTATCAGCTGTGCTGTTAATGGCCTGGCTGAATATAACATTCAGATAGTTAAGTGTTAATCTCTGCTTGCTAAACTTAAGCACAACCAGAGACTTCACAGCTGTGAGTGAGAAGGTTCCGACCAGTGATTTTCTTTTGCAAGGCTTTTAATAACCAAGAAATGTAAATCATGGCACAGTAGAATGGATTTGGGTGATAGAATGAGAAAGAAAGATCACCCACACTTTTGAGAAGAATTTAGGGCTGGGAGGAATGTCCTATGGGGAGTAGCTAAGGACTGCAGGTTTGTCTAGTTTTGAGAAAAGGAGGATGACAGGCTACTTCATTGCTTTCCACAGCTTCCTGAGGACGGGAAGTACAGAGTGAGCTGCTGGTCTCTTCTTCCAGGTATCCAGTGACAGAATGTGTGGAATGGTTCAAATGGTTCACCAGACTAGGTTCAAACTGGACATTCGGAAGCATTTCTTTACTGAGAGGGTGATCAAACACTTTAACAGGCTTCCTAGAGAGGTGGTTAATGCCCCAAACCTATCAGTGTTTAAGCAGCATTTGGACAAATCCCTTAACAATATACTTTGAGTTGGTCAGCTTTGAAGTGGTCAGGCAGATGGACTAGATCATCACTGTAGATCCCTTCCAACTGAAATATTCTGTTCTGTTCTATTCTATTCTATTCTATTCAAGAGTAAGTGATCAGTGGCAAACTTGTGCTGTAAATATACTGGTAGTACACGACAGATCTTATGGAAAGTATTAGAGAGTGGGCTTTTCTAGCTCTTGTTACCCTCCGGTCAGCACTTTTACTGCAGCTATGTGCAGTCCATATGTGTAGAATCTGTGGTCTGAAATATTATCCAAAGAGACAGCAGACCCATAAAGACTGCAACACTGCTACCAGTAGCAAAAGTAGAACTACTACAGGCACTGCTGTCTTACCTGCAAGGGCAAATAGCAATATTCGCCTCAGCTACAATAGAATTTTAGCTGAAAAAGAAGACAGAATATGATATGTACCAATGCAGTTAATAACTAGGGCATTAGTAATGTCATCTGCAAAGCTCTTGTACTTACAGAGAACATGCCTTCCTCACAGCTGGATAGCAACTTTCATCATTACTTTATGAGAAGCACAGGAAGTCCTTCCACTTTTGGCTCCCATTGGAAGTGTCCTAAGTAAGTTTCTAAGAATATATGTATGCAAATTCAGAGATGTCTTATCTCATTTTTCTTAGCCTCGTGGGCAGTGCAAGCAGGTGTATCTAAGCAAGCTACCAGAGCACAAGGCAAAGGTCTGGGTGTGATGTCCTTGGTCATCAAGTCATCTCATGTCCATCATGAGTCCCTATTTCTGGGCCAAATACTTGGTGTAATCCCACCAACAAATTCATACAACTTCATTGTGAATGTAATTTAGATTTATTTTCCTGGCATTCTTGAAAGACATTGTTTGTCCTACACTGGAAGGCACTGGCTATGTGCACTGGTCTGTCCTGCTGCAGGAGTTTCAGTGTTGCTCCAAATCACAGCACCTTGGACCAGAGAGTCAGGACTGTGGCAGTGAAGAGACACTACCATCACCTGCTAGGTAGAAGTTGCCCTACTTTAAATCTTCCTTGGGCCCTGTCCAAGATGCAATTCTAGCAGTGGCAGAACAGTGACAAGTTAAAACATGTTTTAAAAGCACAGCAAAATATAACTGGCTTGAATTTGTTTTGAATTTAGTGTATATATCAGCATAGCCCAGCTGTTCTTCCTTGTTTTCATTTTCTGATTTGTACTTTGAAATTTTAGCTGGCCCTTATATCACAGAGTTTTTTACAGTAGAAGAACCAATGAGGCTACTTTATAATTTTTTTTTTCACCTGACAGCTAAGCTATCTTTTAAAAAAAGTTCAGAAATGCTGAAGAAAATGTAGGAAAAGGTGATGGCAGTTCTTTAATTTGGTTTTCTATTAATTCAAATCTATTCAGTATTCTTTGTAATACTGCCACTCATAATGACTGTATTTGGAATTAACATAGGTTTCATGTGTTATTCAATGGGTGTTCAGTGTAACTTAGCAACAGCTAAAGCATTTTTTTCTTCTGTAAACTAGAGCATGGCTGTTGATGATTTCACTTGGTAGACTGGGAGGCACACATTATTCTGAATTTCTGAATTTCACAATTAAATGTGTAAGATCTAATTTATTTATAATGCAGATTTTATATTGTTTATCAGAAGTTATGCAAAGGATAAATAAATCTAGCATCAAACCTCTGGAAGCTTTTAGGACTGTCTGGATCATAGCATGGGAATAATATTTGAATCATAAAGGTTAAGTTCATAGGCAATTAGAGCTGCTGGAATGGAAAAGCCTTTTGAAATATACAGTGTTCACACATCTCTGCATCTCAAGGTTTTTTATATGTGTGTGGATGTATTTTGTATAGCAAATGGGGTAGAGGAGGCATTTATCCTATAAATAGATTTCTCTCAGGGCTCATGCTGTGTGTGGCAATATGTTCTCACTAAATATATAGTTAGAAGAAGTCTTACTGTATTAACCCAGTTTAAGTAATGAATTAGAGCAAGCAAATACATTAACATTATTTTCCTAAAAAAGTAAAAAATTATGCAGAAAAATACTCAGCTTGTATATTCAGAACAGTGTATAAAGGTTCATATTAGGCTACAGATTAACAGGATGAGCTCACCTGTCTACAGGTCACTGATTTGCAATATTTAAGAGGCAGTATTCGGGTTTCACAGTCTTATAGAATGGCTTGGTTTGGAAGCTGAACTTCATGATGTTTTCACTGGCCCACATCTCAAGCATGTGGTCTCTCTGGATGATATCCCCTCTCTACAGCATGTTAACTACACCAAACTTGCCCTTGATCTCACTGACCAGGGCACTATCAGTGCTGAACTGCACCAGTGCCAATATTGCCCTCTGAGGAGTGCCACAAACCACTGCACTCCATCTGGATATTGAGCTGTTGACCACAACTCTTTCACCAATTCCCTATCCACTGAGTGGTCCATCCATCAAATCCATGCCTCTCCAATGTAGAGACAAGGACACCATGTGGGACAATGTTGAGTGCTTTGCATGGGTCCAGGTAGATGACATCAGTTGCTCTTCTCTTATCCATCAAAGATGTAATCCCATCATAGAAGGCCATTGGATTTGTCAGACATGATTTACACTTAGTGAAACCCTGTTGGTTGTCACCAGCTACTTCACTATTTTCCATGTGCCTTAGCATGGTTTCTGGAAGGATTTGCTCCGTGATCTTTTCAAGCACTGGAGTGAGACTGACCTGTCTGTAGTTACCCAAGGCTTTCTTTTTTCCCTTGTTAAAATGGGGCTATGTTTCCCCTCTCCCATTTAATAGGAGTTTCACTGGAGTATCATGATTTCTCAGATATGATGGAGACTGGCTTAACCAGCTCATTCAGCAGTTTCCTCAGGACCTGCAGATCCATTTTTATCCATTTTTACCACATGAGCTTGTGCACCCTCAGGCACCTTAGATGGCGTTGAACCTGATCTCTGCCTACAGCTGGCAGTTCTTCATTTTCCCAGTCCATGCCCTTTCTCTTCTATGACTTGTGTGGTTGGCTGGAGCGTTTGCTAGTGAAGACTGAGGTAAAAAACTCTCTGAGTACTTCATCTTTTTCCATGTTCCAGGTAACCAGGTCTCCCTTTTCTTTCTGGAGAAGGCTCATTTTCTCTAGGCTTCCTTTTGCCACCAACATACATATGGAAGCTTTGCTTTTTGCCCTTAACATCCCTGGACGGATTTAATTCTATCAGGGTTTTAGCTTCCCTAAGCTGATCCAAATCTGTTTACTGAAGAACATTGTTTTTATTTTATTAGTATGAGAACAGATTTCACAGGAGGAAAAAAAAGTTGTTGACACATAAAACACAAATGAAAAGGAAAGATCTGACCAACTTTTTTTCTCCTGTATTGTTGAATAGATGGGACTGATTTTTGTTCAATTACATTTTTTTTTTTTAATATTAAGGAAATTTTGAACTTTATTAGTTGACCATTGTCTTACGAGTGCTCAGTTGAGGGCAGAGAAGCTGTCAACATATTGGTTTATTATTTCATACTTACTATTCTAAATGCATCCCAAAAGTTGAGATTGTGTTTTCAGGGGACTTTAAGTCTCTGAATGTGTATTCTGGCTGACATTTAGGTCATGCTTCTTGCGTCTGTGCATCTCTAAATTTTCAGTGCCCCTAAAACAACTCAGCACTAGAAAAAATAAAACAAGAAAAACAAACTGCTAAATTTTTCTACATTGACTCAGTCAATTGGAAATGAACTTCAGAAGTATAAATGAAGCAACATCACCTTGGAACATTTGTCAGTCTTGTTGAGCTTAGCAGCTTAATTGTCACAGGAAGAAAAGCAACAAGATAAAGTGATATTCTCAAATATGTGGAATGTCAAGAGCAACCATACTTGTATGACCTTAAAGAAATAATGAGTCTTTGGGTCTTTTGAGATCTGAGCATATAGCTAAGATGAAGTATGAAAACACACATGCTGGTCCCACAGCAGAAGTGTAAGAAAATCAAATATCAATCTGTTTTCAGTTGAATTTTGTGTAGTATTAATGAATTAATGTCTCAAGAAAGATATCACTGATAATTTTGCTACTGAAATAATTTAGAATGCATATTCAATATTCTTCCTGCTGAGCAAACAAATAAGCTCATAAGCATCCTATCTTGCACTGCAGTTTATGATGTCAAAAAGATCTAGAGAATTTTTGTTACATTTTTCTAAATAACGTAATTGGTATTCAAGAAAAGAAAGAAAAAAATCTTTTACCAAAAAAACCCCAACATATTGTCTTCTATGTGTTTCTGGTAAAATTGCACCAATATAGACTGCAGATTGATGAACGGTTGATCATTTTTTCATCAAATTGAGATTTGCAGCTGAATGTTCAAGCATCACCATTTCAACTGGAAATTAAAGTCTCTATCAAAAGCACTGAGTATGAGTTATATCCATGAAGTAACACACAAACTCAAATAAGCACTAGGGGAGAAGGAAGAAAGTGGAAAGGACAAGAAACAGGACTCCTTTTACTTAGCTTCTTCTTTTAGAGTGAAATTCTCCCAAAGACGATTGAAGGAACATTTCTTCTGTGAGAAGACAATAGTTGAGAACTGTTAAACAACTCCAAACCGACCTCCTAGCATGAAATGAAATCATTGAACTATGCTGAATTCAGATCTGCTGGATAGAAAAGTAACCAAACCTCATTATCTTTTTTCTTATCCACTTAGGCCTCTGCATCTCATTCATTTTTAATGAAGTTCATACTCAGCCTTTTCAAAACAATCACTTTGGCATGTGTGAGTCCATGATGTCCTTTACAAAAACTCATCATATTTTGAATCCAAATATCAATCAGAGGAAACAGGCAGTTTTGTTGTGTGAAGGAGCAAAAGCGTATATATAGGGGCTGAGGACTTCCATCATTCTGCAGATAGTGAGTGCAGGCTGCTGAATCTTTTGTATCAGCAGATCCTAGAAAAATGGCCTTTTTCCGTGAACAAATAAACAAATCTCATGAACAAATACCATTTAAACAAACAAGAATTATCATAAACATCATCAAAAATGCATCCAGCTGTCTTAAATGTGTTGACTGTAATTGCTAAAACAACCCATTGCAAACTTACTTGTCTTCCAAACTTTTATTTAGAGATCTGTGATTTATAAAAAGCATTGCATATGAATTCCTGTTTTTTCTTTCTCCAGTTTTCCCTCAATCCAAACAAATAATCATCCACTTCTGTATGTGTCTTGCACCTTCATAAAATTCTTCAGTTTGTGGGAATACAAAAGACAAAAGGTCTTTAATCTTTTATACAGTTACCTGGACATTTGCATTCCTTGATGCTCAAAGAGCATTGGGATATTTATTTTGCTGAATATTACATTACACGCACTTTATAACATCTATACTTGAGTCATCTAACCTATATAAAGGCAAATAATTTTTTAAAATGTATATTATATTCCCTTTGGGCATACTGCAATAAAGGTGGCTCTCTTTTTAATAATTTGCATAGTAATTTAGAATAATTTTCTGAGCTTAAGTACCTTTCTGTATAGTACTTTTCTCACATTTGTCTTCTTTAAGTGATTTGTGTTCTTTACTTTCAAATGAAAAATCTGGAAGTTAATGAATATCAGCTCATCCTTTACTCTTGTTAAACACTTCAAAATATTCCCTCAGAAATTATTCTACTTCCATTAGTAGAAATTTTGAATCCTCAAGAGAGAGAAAGGATTATTGTTGCTTTTGAAGATTGCGGCTCTCTGACTTCCTGCAGTGACACTAGACTTAAAGACAAAAGCTAAGAAAAATAATAAAATATGTAAAATGACCCCAAAAGAAACAAAAGAAATGACCGAGCCAAATAATGTGGGTAGAATAAAGCCTGTGGACCCACTAGATGCTGGATGTAGAGAGTGGCTACTGGAATGTGGGGGTCCCTCCCCCACCTCAAGCTGATCTATGATGTGAGAAATGTTCTTATTCCTCAGCCTTTATGAGCTGCACCTGGGCTGAGTTCCTCTAGAACTTATCAGAAACACAGCCTGTTCCCAGGGACTCCTGCTGTCTAACCAGCTCCTGGCTTTTAACAAACAACCTTGGAAATTTATTTTTCCTGCCTGAATAACAATCCAAATGGAATAACATTTTCATTATCAAACTTTCAAAGAAAGTTACTGACCCTCATAGTGGCCAGGATGGGAAATCACTTCGACAGTAACCAAGTCTCTTATGACCGTATAAACGGCAGTCCTCAGGGAGATCCTTTGAGCTCTCCTGGACCACAGCAGGATGCAACCAGCAGCCTCCCTCGGAGTGGCACGCCTCTGAGAGCTAGTGAGGGCTCAAGTTTGCTACACTTGGACGACCACTGAATGCTGATGATGGATCCTGGGCTGATAACCCCACTCCTCCAGGATCAACCCTTCACTCATTAAGAAGATGCAAAGGCATCCAAAGTGAGTACTTCACAGAACTCAAGAGGATTTTCTCACCCCTACCCCAGCCCCCAAGTAGATAGCTTTGGGTTTCTTTCTTTTTTTTTTTTCTTCTTTGATTTTGGATTTTTGTTGGCTTTTTCTCTGTGTGCTTTGCCATCTAACAAGTAGTAGAGTGAACCTGGACAACAAACTTTGTTTTGTTTTCACTTTTATATTAAACTTGCTTTTGCTGATACCTTTGCCGATGATTCTTTAAGTGATCTTAAAGAATGCATTATCCACACGATCCAGGGATTATGTTTATGCTTTATGTATATTAGAGCATAAATGCCCTCTTAAAAGAAAGGCTTTTTCAGTCTTTTTTGTTTGTGATCCTGTTAAAGTCCTTACTTTTCTAATTGTTTAAAAGAGCATTTTAATTAGGAGATCTCAATGTTTTTTGGTAAACAATTTTATTCTTTAACATCTACTTCTGAACAGTGCAATTGCATGTTTCACCTGAGTGATATAAATCTAGGAACCTGCCTTTTGTGGATAGAGAAAATAATATGATTGCCACTGATGAGACATTATCAGAGCAGAAAATTTTCAAATTTCATAAAGCTGCGGTGCTACTGAAAAACAACATCACTAGCAGAGTGTGTGTAAGATTTCTCTGGACCACATTCATACTTGGTATCTCTTCACCTATAATTTTCAGTTAAAAGTGTATTATTGTAGAGAGAAATCCAGGAAACAGTTGTAGGCATCATGACCTCCAAGACACTCTTCCTTTGGCAAGTTTCCTCACTGAATAAGTACAAAAGGTAAAATAAATCATTATGATTTATTTACTTCTCATATTTAGTGTATAGTCAAACATTATATTACTGAGCTCCTCCTCATGCGATGCTCTCCTGAAGTCTAATACAAGAATGTCTTAGTTCTGCAGTAAAATGTGAATACATTCTGAACTCAAAGTAGTCTGAAGAACAATGTCTGTGCAATTTTGAAATATGAACTAAACTAAGGATAAGCGGTGGAAAATGCAACAAGGAGTAACAGCAGTGTGGCATGAATAAGCAAGAAAGCAGAAAAAATAATTAAAAGAAACATGAAAGTGTTAATATTTTTAGAAATGTCTGGATTATGACTCTTAAGATCTAGCAGTATAAGAACATTCTCAACAGGAGACAGTCTAGGGTGCAGTACTTCATCAACCTTAGAAATCATAGTCTCACACAGGATCAGTCTTTATAAAGAACAAGACTCAGTTGGGTTAAAAGCTGAAAATAATTGTTACAGTTCCTGTCTGGGCATTATGCATTCCAGTTCTGTATCCCAGCAAGTGCATCAAACTCCACCAACCTGCTCTAATCATCTTCTAATCTACTTCCTCAAAGCTTCCTCAGATCTTCCACCAGACCTTTGGAGCAAATACAGCAGGTGTTTCATCTTCACTCTCCCTGGCACACAAACAGAAGGACTTGGAAAATAGGAAGAACAGGAGAAAATAAGTGCTATCATTTGCTTGCAGAGTTTAGAAATGAAACAAAATTGCTCTAACATTTGGAACTTTTCTGATTCTCTTCCTTTGCTATTTGTTTCCCAGAAGTAACTGGAAGGGCTTTATTGGGGGAAAAAGGTTCAGCCTGTTTTTCCATCAGCAGTTGTTGATTCCTACTCACCAAAAATGTGTGACAAAAAATTAACCAAATGGTTCCTCCAGTCAGGATTAAGACATTTGGAGCATCTCTTGGTAGATCCTTACTTTTTTATAACAGATTCAAAAATATTTTCAAAGTTACAGAGAACCAAGGAATCTTCTACATTATCATAATTGCAGAACAATGTTCACACTTATAAATTTATTTCCGATCTAAATCCAGAGATTGAGTTAAGAAAATGTTTATTCAATTTATTTGAAATATAAGTATGGAAGTTAACCAGAAATTAATGAAGATATAACATGGCAGAGGAAATTTTCATTCCACCTCAGCATTTGCCCTTTTTGAGATGTACCCCCCATATTCATTTTCTTCCAAAGCCAGAGTGAGGGCTCCTCAGAACTAAAATATTTTTTTTCTTTTTTAGCACTTTTGTTCATAATTTCTGAGATAGAAAACCAGAGGTAGCAATGGCCCAATCACTGCAGCTGCAGATTCAATATTCTTATTTCAGTAATATTCCTAATTTTACTGACATGGACATTTCTAAAACATTTTTACATAGCACTTTTCCTGTTTCCCACAACCTTTAATTCGTAATCTATTATTCAGATGAATGTACTCTTTTCAAAAGAATACTTTAAAAATTCAGGTGGCTTGGTTTTGTTGGTATTTTATTTTATTTTATTATTATTTTATTTTATTTTATTTTATTTTATTTTATTTTNTATTTTATTTTATTTTATTATTATTTTATTTTATTTTATTTTATTTTATTTTATTTTATTTTATTTTATTTTATTATAAATATCTTTTCATTGAGTATTCTCCATCAATTTTATGTTCCTCCAGACTTCTGAATGCATAACCTGGAGAAAATTATGTTTAGGCAAATCTGGCCTTACTGGGTTTTATTTGAAAACACATTCAAGATACAGAAATTCATTCCCACCCTAGTCTTAGCATGATAGACTGCACCGTTTCAGTGTGGTATATTAACTCATTTTGTCAAAATGAGGCTAGGATGGAGAGATGGCTTCATGGAAGCATGTAAAACAAATGTCTTAAAAGAGGGAATAATTCTCAAGACCCAAAAGCATTGCTGTGGAAGACTTCTGGCATTGGTAATAAAAACATTTTTTTTTGTGTGTGTGTATTGTTTTTTTCTTCCCCTCCATCCTAGATGCAAAAAAAGTTCCAACTATTTTCTCAGCTACTGAATTTTCTTAGACCTTTTTCCTCTTTAATGAGATATGAAAAGAGTGTTTTTTCACAGAGTATGGGTTTTTTTGTTGTTTTTTTTTTGAAAAGCAAGGGGCGGTGTGGGAGTGAGTGGGAGGAGTTGTTTTGCTTCTGAGTCTTCTGATGGGGAAAACTGCTAGAAGATGAAGCTTTTAAGAGTATATTTACAATTTTCTCCTCATTTCAAAACAAAGACAATTGACAAGCTTGTCTTGGAGATGTTTAGTTGTAGTTTACTTGGTAATGACTATAGTAATTCTAAACTCCTTTTAAAATAGAGCTATTTATGTTTAGCAAGGAAGATACCACTCCTGCTGAGGTTCCAAAGGTTATAATCCAATGTCATCTTTGAGACATGGATAGCTTGTTTCAGAGTCATAGTAATTATAAGCAATCTTAAAAATCTGTTATTTGATAAAAGATTTACTAAATTTTCTGTTACTCTTCTGCAGTTATAATATCTATTTTTACATCTACTTAATATGAATTATGACCACAAGTGAAAACTTGAATTCTGTTCTGTAGAGTATTTTAACTGTCTAGCTCCTGTATAGCTATTTATTGCAAAACAAGAACAAAAGATATCTTTGTGAATCCACTTCCTACTTTTTAGTGTTTCTCCTAGGCTTACAGGCAATTTAAGCCTCATATATGTTGATGACTTCCTTTGTATGTAAATCTTTTGTCTCTGCCTTTCATAGGAATTTTACTTCTGAGAAACCTGTTCCTAAAGCAAGCATTGAGTTATGAGGTATCTAGGTTAGCTTCAGGCACTGAACAGTGACTAACAAGCTGCCAGCTGTTTGGCTTTTGGACTAATACAAAATTATTTTGCCCTCTTCTTTAGAAGATAATTCTCCCAATATTTTTAAATCTATCTCTTGCTATGTTTAAGAGTCATCATCACTAAAAGCCCCAATACAGACTTTACATGGAAGAACCTCCCAAAGGCCATCTGGGATATTATTCTGACTAAATAACATACACTTAATCTGCATCTTTGCAACATATATTCTCATGGTTGCTCTCTGTCACTTCTTCACTTTCACACTTTGTTGTATTTCTAGCTGAGATTCTACCTGAATGACCTTTTAAAAGTCCAGCTAATGAAAAATACAGTAGCTCATCAGCTGGAGAGCACACTTCCAGCACACCTTCTCACTAGCTCTGTGTTGTTCATCACACAGTGGTGCTTAACCTTTAAAACTCTGTGATACAGTATGGGGATTTCTTCTTGCCTTCTTTGGTTAGTTTCTAACTGATATTAGGCAGAGGCCAGCTGTGAAGAGCTGAATGAACAGCACAGTGATACAGTAAAGACAGTTTGAGGAGGCTGAGAGCCCTTTGTCAGCTATATGACTTTACTCGATATATAGGAAGGATATGATCTCCTCTGCAACTCTCTGTACTGATGGCAATGCTAACAATAAGCACCCTCAGCAAGGCATCAGAGTCTCTTAATTTTTACCTCCTCTCCAGGGTAATTGTGACTGAAGCTAGTGACCTCCCCAGCATGCTGCAAAGCATATCTTTTCAGTCAGAATTTTAGAAAAACTGTATAGGAGGATAGAAGTACTTTTGTGGAAGTTAAATCACATTGGTGGATGTTGTCACAGTCACTGTTGATGTTAAATGCAGGTGCAAACTGCAGGCATATGCCACCAGGCAAAACAAAGGGAATTTGTGAACCCATGCTGTAATTTGAGCCTAGATGAAGTGACTTTGCCCAGTGCAGTTTTCAAAGCTGCAAGTAAGAAGAAAGGTATAGAAACTGTGAAAGCAGTTGTTGACAGGTGTTGTACAGACAATCAGAAGTTGCTGTGCTGAGTTCGAGAGGAAGAAACTCATGTTTCAAGGGGAGACTGCCTTAAATGTCGTTGTAGGGGGACACTTTTGTAAGGTTCCTCCTGTATTCAGAACTGCACATCTTTAATAGAGAAACATAATTTCAACAAGATATCTATTGTCATCATGCTGTACTTGCTAAGTAACTACTTCATTGTGTTAAAAGTCTAGCAAAGAGAAGGATAAGTTATTCAGTGAGTTCATGTTTCAGTTAAAAAGTTTGAGAGTCAAGTTACTTTGAAAAGGCTGGACATAAGTAATGGCTAGATCCTCTCCTCTTTCTTTCTCATCCTTCCCTTCTCACCCCTCCCCTTCCTTCTCCTGTTCCAATTTTGAATAAAATTCATATATTTATTTTCAACTGTGCTATCAGACTGTATCTTCCTCTGCTAACCCCAGCTTCTGAAATCACATCTTCAAAACTCTTTTTCTGAGGGCTGAAATCAGTCCAATTATTTGCTTGCCAATAACATTTTTAAAATTATTATTATTATTACTATTATTATTATTATTATTATTTTGTAACCCAAATGACTTAGAGACAAATTCTTAATGCATTTTCTATGTTCTCCTGTCACTGGGAAAAAAGCCAAGCCCAGCTGCCCTGTTTCATCCTTTCCTACATTGGATAGCACTACGCTCTGCTTAGTGAGGAGGTCTTTGATAGGGAGCTGTAGAGCTGTGAGATTATTCTTAGTTTCTGGACACATCTCAGGTACAAGGAACTCATAATATAATTTGATGTCCATTCAGATTAATTTTGATGTACGTCTTTGACAGTGCACAGAGCTACATCTCTAACAACACAGAGGCACTGCCAGACTACCAAATTAAGTTTAAAGATGTTTTAAATCCTTTATTCTGAAAAGTAGAAAGGTTATAGAGATGACTTTATTGCTTTTGTTGTTTGGCATCTTAATATATGCTACGATGTAAACTATTTTTTTTAATTAGTGATTGTTAAATGAAATTATATAAACAGTGGAAAACAGTCTACTCCTTCCATAGAGAGGAGAATCACCTCTATTACTGGCCAAGAACACTAAGGATGTTGCTTCTGTATATTTAAATGCAGAAAAGAAATAATGAGGTCATTTAAGAAGATAAATGTCACACTAAATGCATTAGGTAGCACTTCAGTTTTTATGTAGAGCATAAGCTTAGTCAATAATATCACCCACAGACACAAATTACACTGTGTGACACCTGGACTCTTTAGATCTAGTACAACCAATTACTCAGAAGAAGTGCACTGAGTCTTGCACAAAGATTTTCAGTTTCAAGCTTTTGAAGACTGGAGATGAACACATAAATGTATAGTTAAAACTTTCATGTTCCTTACCAGAGTGCCTGTTTTGGGCTATCAGTTACTGAAGTAAACAAATAAGTAATTTAAATCTGCAGAAGAAGATTTTCAACAGGTGCAACTTGGCCAAAGTTTATTAATTTAGATGCAATTTTGGTTTGCCCGTTGCTTGCATGAGGAGTAAATCTTTAGAGTCACTTACACTAATATGGAATCAGGATAGATCCAATAGGTCAACAGCCTTTAGAAAAGGGAGTTAATGCTGAAGACACAGTCTTATGAGGCCCCAGTAACTTCAGGAGTGACATACTCAGCACAGAGCCTGTCAAAGCCAATATTCTGTGTGTGACTCACTGCACTGTCTGTCCCACTGTATGCCTTAATTTTTTGTTTTTAAAACATTATATATCTCTACTCTTTTGATCAAAGACTAACATTGTTGGTAAAATACATACAATGTTTAATATTTTAAAGAAGCCCCTTAGTGGAGAATTACAAGTCTCGCACTGATTCTTTTGCTTACAGTTAAAGATAGTATCTCAAGAAAAATGGCCTGCCAAAAATTCACAATGCATTGATTTTTTTCCATTTAAAAATGTTTTAAAATTTTGAGTCACATTCCATCAAGTCGAAATGATCTGGTTGAACTATTTTGTGGTTTCTGAATTTACATGATTAGTAGAGTATGAAAAGGAAAAATATACTCAGTGAAACATTCAGTGTGGATGTTTGTACAACATGTGCTGGAAACAACAGTGACATTTGTCTCGAAGGTCTGAACATGGCCTATGTCCCTGTCCTGGTTTCAGCTGGGATAAAATAAATTTTCTTCTTAGTAGCTGGTACAGTGGTGTGACTTGAATTTAGTATGAGAATAATGCTGATAACACACTGATGTTTTAGTTGATGCTCAACAGTGCTGACTCTAAGCCAAGACTTTTATATCACCCATGCTCTGCCAGCAGGCAGGTGTGCAAGAAACCAGGATGGAGCACATCCAGGGCAGGTGACCCAAACTGGCCAAAGGGATATTCCATACCACAGAGCAACATGCTCAGTATACAAATTGGGGCAGTTACCCATAATGGGGCCAATTGCTGCTGAGGGATGGACTGGGCNTAATATAATTTGATGTCCATTCAGATTAATTTTGATGTACGTCTTTGACAGTGCACAGAGCTACATCTCTAACAACACAGAGGCACTGCCAGACTACCAAATTAAGTTTAAAGATGTTTTAAATCCTTTATTCTGAAAAGTAGAAAGGTTATAGAGATGACTTTATTGCTTTTGTTGTTTGGCATCTTAATATATGCTACGATGTAAACTATTTTTTTTAATTAGTGATTGTTAAATGAAATTATATAAACAGTGGAAAACAGTCTACTCCTTCCATAGAGAGGAGAATCACCTCTATTACTGGCCAAGAACACTAAGGATGTTGCTTCTGTATATTTAAATGCAGAAAAGAAATAATGAGGTCATTTAAGAAGATAAATGTCACACTAAATGCATTAGGTAGCACTTCAGTTTTTATGTAGAGCATAAGCTTAGTCAATAATATCACCCACAGACACAAATTACACTGTGTGACACCTGGACTCTTTAGATCTAGTACAACCAATTACTCAGAAGAAGTGCACTGAGTCTTGCACAAAGATTTTCAGTTTCAAGCTTTTGAAGACTGGAGATGAACACATAAATGTATAGTTAAAACTTTCATGTTCCTTACCAGAGTGCCTGTTTTGGGCTATCAGTTACTGAAGTAAACAAATAAGTAATTTAAATCTGCAGAAGAAGATTTTCAACAGGTGCAACTTGGCCAAAGTTTATTAATTTAGATGCAATTTTGGTTTGCCCGTTGCTTGCATGAGGAGTAAATCTTTAGAGTCACTTACACTAATATGGAATCAGGATAGATCCAATAGGTCAACAGCCTTTAGAAAAGGGAGTTAATGCTGAAGACACAGTCTTATGAGGCCCCAGTAACTTCAGGAGTGACATACTCAGCACAGAGCCTGTCAAAGCCAATATTCTGTGTGTGACTCACTGCACTGTCTGTCCCACTGTATGCCTTAATTTTTTGTTTTTAAAACATTATATATCTCTACTCTTTTGATCAAAGACTAACATTGTTGGTAAAATACATACAATGTTTAATATTTTAAAGAAGCCCCTTAGTGGAGAATTACAAGTCTCGCACTGATTCTTTTGCTTACAGTTAAAGATAGTATCTCAAGAAAAATGGCCTGCCAAAAATTCACAATGCATTGATTTTTTTCCATTTAAAAATGTTTTAAAATTTTGAGTCACATTCCATCAAGTCGAAATGATCTGGTTGAACTATTTTGTGGTTTCTGAATTTACATGATTAGTAGAGTATGAAAAGGAAAAATATACTCAGTGAAACATTCAGTGTGGATGTTTGTACAACATGTGCTGGAAACAACAGTGACATTTGTCTCGAAGGTCTGAACATGGCCTATGTCCCTGTCCTGGTTTCAGCTGGGATAAAATAAATTTTCTTCTTAGTAGCTGGTACAGTGGTGTGACTTGAATTTAGTATGAGAATAATGCTGATAACACACTGATGTTTTAGTTGATGCTCAACAGTGCTGACTCTAAGCCAAGACTTTTATATCACCCATGCTCTGCCAGCAGGCAGGTGTGCAAGAAACCAGGATGGAGCACATCCAGGGCAGGTGACCCAAACTGGCCAAAGGGATATTCCATACCACAGAGCAACATGCTCAGTATACAAATTGGGGCAGTTACCCATAATGGGGCCAATTGCTGCTGAGGGATGGACTGGGCGTCAGTCAGCAGGTGGCAAGCAATTGTGTATCACTTACGTTTCATGGGTTTTGTTCTTCACTCTCTCTTCTTTTCATCAGAACTACCAATATTTTTGTCACTATTATAATAATTATTGTTATCATCATTAATGTATTTAGTTTCATTTTATTTTGCTTGGTTTCAATTCTCAAATTGTTCTTATCTGAACCCTCAATGTTTAAATTTTTTCTTTCTAATCTTCCCTCCAGTGGGGCTGGAGGGAATATGAGCAGCATGATGTGTACTGCTTAGTTTCTGGTTGAGGTTTGACTACAACAGTAGGTGAAAGTCTGCATTTATTTTTTTCTTTATTCTGTAAAATATTTTTAACAGGCTCTCAAACTAGCAGTATTCAAGGCACAGAAGCCTATGTTGTGCCAACGGAATAAGTAGCAAAGTCTAAATAAAGTTGATCAGATATCATGTTAGATTTGTAGTGTGTTCCTCTTCTGAAAGAGTAATTATTTCAGTAATTGTTTTAAACACTGTAGTGTCACTTAGATAAATTGAAATATTTTGAATAATTACCATATGATACCAGAGTACTTTATTTTAAGACTGGTCCTGTTCCCAGTTCCTAGAATAACAATGCCTCATTGACAGATTACTTTGGATATGTCCACACTAGGAAGCTGAACCAAGAATCTGCAGCTACTATGATTAAATGTACACACATTTGTTGTGATTTTTCAGCCCAACTCTTACCACTTGTTCACATGTACTCTCTCTGTTTTAGTTACTATGGTGTAATTACCATACATCGTAAGCTAAAGAGAAATTCCAAAAGAGATTTCTGATGGAAAGGGATAAATTGATTTCCTGAAAATCTTCAGCAATTTTGTAGAAATAATTTATCTTGTTAACATGAAGTCTAGGGTAGAGCATCTTTCTATGTTTGGCAGTACAAATTTCAAAGCAATATTCCAAGGTACCTGAAATGGTTTCAGCAAAACAAAGGCTTCTGTTTTTCCATATCAGCCACAGCAAGGAAGCCTAGTAGCTCACAGAGTCACTGAATAAATGTTTGCAATCCATTTCCTTAAGATCTGTTTGCATAGCTTTGTAGAAAGGCTTTTATGAGGCAGAAGCCTGCTTCTGGCCTTGGAGCTGCAAATTTTGAGGCCAAATTACTATGGGAAGAAGAGGCATAAGCTTGATAACTCAGTGCCTCCAGCACACTTAGGCCTTTGCCTGCTTCATCACACCACATGCAACCATTCCTCACGTACAACCAAATTCAGTCCTGGGAACAGCTCTTCACTGATACCTTAGATTACTTTCAAGTTAATGCTGTGTTTTTTCCAGCCATAGCATCCACTTTATCTCTTTCAGGTGTAAACAAAACAGTGTCTGTTCTTTTGTCTATTTAATCAAAGCAGTTTTTCCTTATTTTCTTCTGAGTCTGGCTAAATTAACTGAAATGACCTGCAAGGTTGTTGCTATCTCCAGACTGGATCAGAGAATGTAGACATTGCACTACAATCTACTTTAATCCCATTACAGCCATGTCACTCCTAGGCCTTCATTGTGATTAGACAATTAGATACCAATGGTTTTCTAATGGATTTATTACAAGGCATTAGCTCATGAAAATTCTGCAGTGTTAGCTGCTTGCCTTTTTGTTATAATGAGAAATGAAACACTGTCACGGGAATCAGATAATTTAATAGCTTCCCTAACAATGTTAGGAGTGGTAGTGGAAGAAATTAAACATGATTTGCTGCTGAGGCTAACCTGCTCCGTGAGTTGGCCTTGGGGCTATTTGGAGAAGGATTTTAGCTATTACGTAAGCAAAGATGACTAACCAAACTTTAAAATGAATGTGGTTGTTTGCATCCCCAAGAAAAGTGAGTAGCTGAATCATGTCACAGTACCTGAAGAATTAGTCAGTAGTTTAGGAGCGATGGAAGTAAAGGGGAGGTGTTTTGTTACAGCCACTGAAAATACTAGCTAGAGTTTAATTTATCAGGAGGAGATGGGGATTGGTGGCATCTTACATCTGTGAGCAAATCACTCGTATTTTGTCACAACAGCCACGCTTGCCAAATTAAGACCCAGGGTGATGTGAGCTTTCCTCAGCACTTTCATAGGTTCAAGCCTAAATGCCTCATATCTTGTGTGCAAGACACCAGAGCACTCCAGCAACTACCTTAAACAATCAACCAGGCAGTTGATTAATTAAGAGTAAATATTTACCTTAAAAGAAATCCTAATTATGATCTTGATTGCCATGATGTGTATCAGGGAACAAATGGTCTTAGAGTGGGTAGTGGGTAAAATCTTCCAAATGTAGAAATATCTATTCACTGGCCTTTTTTTTTCATGACACTGGTGGGCAGATGTATATCACAGTAGAGCCAGTACTCATTTTTCACTCTTGTTGGCAGATGGAGAGGAGCCAAGGACTGAGTACACCTCTGAGGTTTTATTACCTAATATTTCCTCTTGCCTGATCCCTGTCAGGCAGCTGTGAGATTCCCTGGATGGCTGCTATGTGTGAGCTTGAATGGCTGTGGTCATGACCACAGACATTTTGTGCATAAAGGCTTTCATACTCTAATCCTGTCTCTCGAGTGTTCTTCACAGGCTTTTAAAAGAAAAAGGATGATTTAATGTATATTAACATCTGAACCCAATTAGCTAAGCTAATGAGAAAGGTAAACAAACAAGATGTCCAAGAATTCATCCCTTCTCTGCATCGACATAGCTCTGAGATTTGATGAAACGTTGAGATTTTTGATTCAAAAGTGACTGGTAACTAGGCAGATTATTTTAAAGTGAGGCATACTGACTCAAAACGCTGAATCTTCATGCTATATTTTGCAGATATAACTGCCTTGCTGTTTACTTTGCTGCAAGGATTTTGCCAGCATCCACTGCATTAAAAAATGGATTTCTCTGGCTCCCCTGGCCAGCTTCACAATTTACAATTTCAAGGAAATTGTACTGTTCCAAGAAGGAGCTGACAATATTTTTTTCCTTCTCTTTTTTTAAAGTCTTTTCATCTCCAGCATATAAATTCCAGTAGACAACATTCCAACTCTGTTTTGATAATACAAAAATCCTATAATATCAAATTCAGATAAAATCAGATTTAAAAATATGTAATGTGTGTATACACATATTACTGTATAAACACAGTGTCTTAAAATTAATATTAACATTTAATCTAGATGTCAAGTGAAACGAAATAGGGTGATACATTTGAAATGAAATGTTTTGGCATTATCATACTGAAACAAGAAGGATGAAATGATTCATTTTGACATTTTCCTGTAAAAAATTTCTTCAAAATTGAAATGTGCATGTAGAAAAACTTAATCTAAACAAAACTGAATTTTTGTAGTTGTATGGTGTTCTGCTGAAACATTTTTGAGCAGCTGTAGGTGGAACCTTGTGTGTGTGTGTGTGTGTGTGTCTGTAAACTTACCTTTCAGCAAGATGAAGGCTACCAGGCATGTTAAATCTACCATTCACTTTGGAAACTGTTCATGAATTATGCAGCTTCATCTGAAGCCAGAGTCACACTGTGACAAGACAGGGTCAGACCACAGCATGAAATATTTTGATATGTGTCCTCCACTAATGAGACTCCCACACAGAACTAGCACAAACATCCCTCCGCCTAGAATGATATCAGTATTAGGAATTTTTCCTCCAGGAAGTGTTTGGGGATCATATGTGTCTGAGCATATAACACAAATGGAGAATTTGGGAGTTATGGTATTTTGTAAAAGCTTTACTAGAGCATTTATCTGGTAAAATGAAACATGAAAGAATTCTGGTTTGTGATTTATTACTAATTTAATTTCATAATATGGATGATCACTGGTGGTGGTTCTTATTGTGGCACTTAGTTTGCATTGCAACACAAAAGGATACCATTTTCCAAATATAAACCCACCAAGACACGAAAGACGTTGCAGGAATGACTTTTTGTTCTAAGCCAGACAAAAATCACACTCGTAAGCTACAGAAGTAAACATGAAGAGTGTATGTGGATCAAATAAAGAAAGCCTATGTTAAAGATGACCAACTCTATAGCAGGAGAAGCCGTAGCCCAGATATGGTTTGGCACAACATCCATCATCCTGTGGCACCAGGGTGGCTGTTGGGATTGGATGTGCACCCGACTGGCCAAGGGGCTGTGCAGGGCAGGATGCTTGGTCCTGAGTGTGGCCCCTGCTGGTTCTGCAAGGCAGGGAACATGCACTGCCTGGGGAGGAAGATGCTGGAGGGCAGCTGGGGGCACAGGCTGCCCTTCAGAGAGGGTGTGTGGGTGTGCATGGGTGTGTGTGAGTGCAACCAGTACCACCTGGGACTAGCTGAAGATGGGCTTTAGAAATTCATAAGTGTTTATAAATGGTTTGCATGTCTAGCATTGTGGTTTATCTGCTGAATTACATTGATCCTGAATGTGCAGTGTACTGATTGCTTGTTAAGTACGTGCCATTAATAATTCAAAAAATTGCTTTGGTTTAAATTACATGAGCAGTTTTTGCCTGTGACAGATATAAATTGGATCATTTGAATCTAGGCAGAAGCTTTGAGACACAGTTTAAAATTTCCTGTACTTTCATCTATCCTCAAAACCAACAATGATTGATACAACTCTTCAATTTAACTATATTACTGTGTGGTTGTATTGTTGAACAGCTTATTCCTTGACTAAAGTTCAAGAGTTATGTTCTGCAGCTTATATGTATTGTTTCCATACCAATTAAAATGTTAAAATACCATTTTATTTATAATATATTCTGAAAGAAACCAAACCTTCCTTTTGATTAACAGTAAATTTTAATATACTCTTATTTTTCCCGACCTAGGAATTTTTTGGTTTTATTTTGTAAATTTATTCTCTTCATTCACCATCCAAGGTTTCTGTCGATGCAATATTAAAATAAAATTTAGAAATGACACCAAACAAGGAAAAAAAAAAAGGAATTTTTTATCTAATCAAGTTTTATTTTTTAATAGAGGTAAGTCTTGATATCAAGCTTCTTTTTGCTCTTTTTGTATCTTGACAGGGATTATCAAAACTCTTGTAGTGAGATTTAATATTTGCACACTGCAGCTGACATAGCAAAACATGAAGTTCATGTGAATGGTATAAAACTCACAGATTCATTAATTTTTTTTTTACTTTAATTTCTTGTTTTGAAGATGAAAAAGCCCCAAATTAAAGGAAGGCAATATCAGGTTTTTGTTTATGGCATTTTATGGTCAAATAAATTCCCTCTAGCTTTCCACACTATTCGCCAACAACAGTCAACATCAAAACTAATGTCATAATGAGGGTGAATCAAGTCCTATGAATAAATAATTAAATCTATTTTCATTTTAATTCCCATGTCACTATGAAACAGAGACAACAACAAAACCCAGCAGCAATTTCTCTAAAGAGTAATAATAAAAATAAAAAATATTTTGATTCAGAGGGGTATAAAGCACATCAGGAAGTACTCAACAGGACTTGTAAAAAATGAATAGAGGGAATTTAGGATTATTCTATGCACTAACGAAGCAGCAAGTGATTATAGAACTTATTTGTGTTTTCACAAAGAGGCACAAGTAAAATGCTAGCAAGACTGAGTCAGCAGTAGCACTTACTCTTATGTGAATGTTTATAACAAACAGTATGAATCTTTATAATGGTGTAGAAAAAAGGGACTACATGGTGTTGATAAACTGCAAGTTGAAAATGTATTTGTGAAAGCTGCTAATGGACCTCCAAGTACTTTTTTCCAGGGACAACAATGGAGACAAGGAGCTACAGGTAGAAAATACATAACCGGGGAAAAAGAAATGGACGGGAAATACTGTTTTGTTTTGTTTTGTTTTGTTTTTTTCATTTGTCTTGGCATCAGCCAGAACCATATGGTATTATATTTAGTGCAATGTATGTATACAGAATGAAACTCCTCTAGGTCTGTAATAACATGCATTTCTGCTAACAGACAGTAAATAATTGCTTGGTTATTCAACTCCATAAGAAGATTTATCAAGGTTGTTTAAGCCTTTCCTGTTAATTAACTTTAGCGGTAATGAGTCTACTTTTCCAAAGTCCTTCAAAATGTTTCCACTGATTTTGAGCCTCTACAGTGCAGGTCTATCAGTCTACCAACCAGTAATGTAAAATAAACCTTTTTTTGGAAAGCCATGGAAATTAATATGAAATACAGACTTCAGGTATGTCTACAGCTGTTTCATGCCTGTTCATATTCATTGCAATATTGGTTTTCTAAAATGGCAGAGATATTTTTGCTGAGATAGACCGGAACTCCTCAGAAAAACATAATAAGCACAGCTATGGATGGTTTAGAAAGCTTTGCAGTTCCAAATCATAAAACAATTAGAAACATTTTGAAGAGATGCACCTTTCTGAGCTGTAACTAGTTTATACGAATGCTTAATATCAGAATATGTCCACGAATTTGAAAGCTGTCTTCCAGTCTATTCTTTAAAATAAGAGCTTTATGAAATCTATCCTACCTTTTTTCATGGAAACCTCCTGCTTTTGGCAAATTGGGTTAGCATTGTAGCAATGCAGAATTTGTTCACAGCAGTCATGATCATGTTGTTCTGGATATATATACACTGCATGTGTATGGATCCACTGTCTTCCAGATTACATGTTTCTTATCAGTGCCTTTTGGGCTAAGGTCTTAAGATGAAGTCCTCAGGATAACTTTTTTGATTTAGCACAAGGATAAAAAGTCTGAGTGAGAGTTTAGGACTTCAGTCTTTGTGCAGGGAGATGGGAGGTTCAAACTAGGATGACAGCACATGGCTTTATTTGGCAAGAAATTGATGTGGGTGTATAGTGAGAAGGTGAAAGAGGGATAAATAAAGATTATGAGTATCAATATTTTCTTTGGTATGAGCAAGTAAAATATTTTATTAAATTATGATAAGTATTTTTTGCACTATGTTTTTATTTTCTTGAAAATTTAAACGTTTACAAATGTGTATTACATCCCAGAAGTGTAACAGTTTTTTCTCTTAATGGTATTAGGATTTGATATTAAATACTAGAAGACTTTGTTTAAAACTGCTTTAGTGCAGATAAGTACCTTTAAATATAATTTACAAAGATGGAAGAAAAAGCCATCGATGAGGCTCCTCTGGGGAGTCCCAAATTCCACAGAAAAGGGGTTAGGTTCCAAATACATCAGAACAAATCCAGCTGCTAGTAACAATGGTTAAAAAAACCCACTGTTGCAGATAGTTTTCCTTGCATTTAGGGTACAGCAGTGAGAAAAGCAAATCAATGCCTTAATGTATCATTTCATGTGAAATGCTGTCAATTCCTTAATGAAATCTTTGTATTATTTATTACTAGAAACCTTGAATCCTTAAAACATAAGTGTGTTGAACAAGAAAGGAAAAAAAAAACATAAAAAACCAAAAACAAAACCAAACCCAAAAAAAAAAAAAAAAAGAACTGATTTAATGTAGGGCTAAAACTTAATAATATATTGTAATGAAATCTGGTATGAAGGTACAGGTAGCATTATGTAATATGACTTTGAGAATTGCTTAAACCTCAGGGAATTTTTTTTTTAATGCTTATAAGTGAAAGAAGAAATTGATATCAATTAATGGGATAATAGTGCAAAACAATTTGCTTCTGGTTTGGTGTTGACAACATTGCACGATTAAGATTTGAAGAAATGGCATCTAAAACACATACCAAAGATGAGATATGAACCTTCTGAAAAGAAGGTAATGAATGTATGATATTCTCATACATCAGCTTTGATCCAGTGTATGTACGAGAGCATATTCTCACAGTAAATTTCATGCTTCTTTTACGTAACTGAAAGGGATGGTTTAGTGCTTGAACACTGAAAAGATTCCAATATCTGCTACAGTAACCTTTAAAATGGTGTCCAGCTATCATAATGGAAACTAAAGACACACATGAAGGAGGCCCAAGAAAGCTCCAAGCTTAGCAGTTCTGTGAAATACAGGAGAACACAACTAAAAATGCAGCCCTTTTATCCAAACCACAGTGAGAGAAGGAGAAGGGAGAACAGAAGCAACCTAGAATAACAGCCTGAAGGCAGTAAATAGAGAATATGCAAATTTATTTTAAATAGCACAGTCCATTTTATTTATTTTACTTTAAAAAAGCTATGTTCAATAACATTAGTTAATAATGATAAAAGAAAAAGGCAATTTGCTGAGCAGAAAGGTTTAGTGGGGTTATCTTGCACCTGGAAAGCAGCTCTAATTCTGCTGTATGAGATTTATTCTGGTTGCTGGCAGGGTTCAATACAATTATGGAAGTTTCTATTGACTTAAACCATTCTTGTTATTAAATTCTCATCATTGAATCAATCCCGGTCTGGGTTTCAATGAACTTGAAAAACAGGCAGAATATTTAGTGCACAACTATTAAATGTTAAACATGTCACACTTCTTTTCTTTGCTCATATGAAATCATCAAGCATAGTTCAGACAATGAGGCTCTGATTACTTAGCAGCTACATTTGAACAATATTCTATTCTTCTGTATTTTAACCTGATACCCTATTTATAATAAACAGTGCTGATCAGAATAAAAATAAAATACATTTTCCAAATTCTGTTGTGAATAAGGACAGAGTCTTGATCAAAAAAGAGTAGCTACAATCTTACATCATAATAAGTTAAATGAGACCTGCCTTACAAAACTTCAGCATCTTCTTCCAAGACTCTGTGCCCATAGAGCCTTTCTTAATACTAGTCATTGTCATTTTGCCAAATTTGTAAAATGTTCCTTCCTTCCTTCCTTCCTTCCTTCCTTCCTTCCTTCCTTCCTTCCTTCCTTCCTTCCTTCCTTCCTNAATTTGTAAAATGTTCCTTCCTTCCTTCCTTCCTTCCTTCCTTCCTTCCTTCCTTCCTTCCTTCCTTCCTTCCTTCCGCTTTTTCATATATATTGTCATATATTTCCATATATTATATATGAAGTATATACTTTTCATATACATTTTCATATATTCTATATATAATATATATAGGTTATATTGTCTAATTGATGACCCTGTGCCATCAAGTGCCCTAATACCATAGCGATGTCTCCAGAGTGGCCAGCAATCATACTTTTTTTCCCTACTGAAAAAGGTATTTTCAGTGAGAAACTGGGTAGCTGAATGCCATGTGCACCTCCATGTTGCCAAAGTTCGGAGAGATCTTTCAGGGGTTAATCCATAGGAGATTACTAATATCAGGGATGGTGACTAATATTAAAGTTAGTTCTTCCTGCTGCTTCTTATGATAATATTTGCAGTACAGTATCACTTTTTCTTCATTTTTTTCTCCTTTTCAACAGGCATCCTTCATCTTCTTAAGTGTTTATGCTAATAGTCTTATGTAAGATCACTTCAGTCTAGCAATTATCAAACTACAAAATGTTGCTTTACAGCAAACTGTACACAGATGATGTAGAAATTATTAATATCTCTAGTATTGTTCATTTGTTACTATGGAAATACTGTTCCTCTATAGAGCTCTTAGTAAACACTGTATTAGTGATGCAGCCAATGACAGAGAAAGCCTTGGCAAGCACAGTGGTAAAATTAAGATGTATATTGTTAGAGATCTGCAGTTTCAGCATAAATACATAGAGATGTATTTATTTCCCTTGGCTTTCTATGCTAAAAATATCCAGTTCAAGTGGCAGCCTATTTGGACATAAACTTTACAAGTCAGTTACTGAAATATCTTATAAAAATGCATTCTAAATCAAAAGAGATGTTGGGGAAAAAAATAAGAAACTTTACCATTTTTGTTATCCATGTAAGTAGAAGTGTATCTTCCCTACTAGATATATCTGTGGGATTTGTTTTGTTCTATTTGTTACCAGAGTTACTGTTCTTCTGCCTTCGTGTGATATAAAAAAACCCCTTCCATATTTATCATCCATATTTCTTTTCCTTGTGTATAATCACACGATTAGGAGGGAGAGAGAAATCTGGAACACTAAATAGTTCCTCTAAGATTTCCCTGTAAGCACATTTGCTCCTTTCTGATGTCTGAATTTTCCATGCCTAATGTTCTGAATGGCCAGATTACTTTTTCCTCTCTAGAAGCTGTTAGTGTCAGGGAAGAGATGGACGTATTTTCAGTGTGAAAATAATTTTTTGCTTTAATTTTCAAAGCCTTTTATGGCTTGGTACCTCCTTATTTGCACATACACATGCTGGGAGACCAATGGGCAAGAATGCCTATTCTTCCAGCTTCAGTCCAGCAGGGTTGTCAAATATGTATCTATAATATTTTCCCAGAACACATCATGCTCACTATTCATGTACATCATGAAAGCTACTTCATTGCTCTCGTTCAGTCCTCCTATGGGATACTTTTGCACAGCTGACCCAAAAAAACTCAGCATACATTGTGCTATTGGCAGGAGCGACTGCTGCTTATCCTGGTCTTCTGAGCATCTCATGTTCTCTGCACCACATTGCCTCTTGCTCATGTTTCAAATGTGCCTGCAAAGCCACAGCCATCTTAAGTACATGAAGAAACCTGGCTGGGAGTAAATGGGGATCAGCATGGGCTACTTTATCTACATAGCTGTATCAGCTCACCAAATACCTACTATTTGTTTTGTTTATCTGATTTCTTTTATATTTTCCGGCTTAGAGAAGCCATGGCTTGTGGCTTGCTATTGACAAACATCAATAGCAACACTGATAGTATATAGTGATAAACTAATATACATTTTAGAGAGGGAAAGTTCCATTTTCTTCTCTAATTACAAAAGTACCATGATTTTAAATAATAAGATTTCTATTTATAAACAAACATTTTCTTTATTAAGATTTAGAATAGAGGATAAATTATTTGAAGATAAAACTTTATTGCATCATGTGACATTATATATGTGGCTAGCTTCGACTCTGGTCACAGGGAAAATGAACAGAAGTTTTGTAGGCTTTGGAAACAAGGTCTGTATTCTATGCTGTGATGGAGACATCTTTGTACAACACATTAATTTATTTCTAGTATTTCCAAAATTTAACTTAAAAGACTGAGAATGCCACATAAATGGAATTCAGTGATCCTTCATGTAAACACCCACAGAAGATATGCTGAAAAAGGAAACCTGTAATACTTGTCATGCAAACTTCATGAAGTTCAACAGTCACTTGCAAGGTGCTGCACCTGAGTCAGGACACTCAGCAGTATCAATACAGATTGCAGGATGAATGGATTGAGAGTAGCCCTCTGGAGAAAGGCTTGGAGATACTGGTGGGTGAAAAAATTTTCATGACCTGGCAATGTGCACTGGTAGCCCAGAAAGAGAGCCATATCCTGGGCTACACAGAAAGAAGTGTGACCAGCAAGTCAGGGAGGGTGATCATGATCACTCTACTCCTCTATTGTGAGACATCACCCTCAGTACTATGTCCTGCTCTGGAAGACCTGGACATGATGGAACAGGTCCAGAGGAGACCCATAAAAATATTGAGAGGCCTGGAGCACTTCTGCTCTGAAGAAAGGCTGAGAAAGATGAGATTGTTTGGCCTGGAGAACAGAAATCTCTGGGGAGAACATATTGGAGCCTTTCAATATATAATGGAGTATTGTAAGAAACATGCAGAGAGGTTTTTGGCCAATGCCTGTAATGACAGGACAAAGGACAGTGGATCTCAACTAAAAGAGGATACATTTAGAGCAGATATAAGGAAGAAATTCTTTACTGTGATGGTGGTGAGACACTGGAACAGGCTTCTCAGTGAACCTGTGGATGCCCCATCGCTGAAAGAGTTCAAGGCCAGGCTAAATGGGGCTTTGAGCTACTGGTCTAGCTGGGAAGTGTCCCTGCTCATGACAGGGAGTTGGAACTAGGTGATCTTTAAAGCTCCTTTCCAATCAAAAGTGTTCTATGATTCTATGATTTTTGGGGGCGGTTGAATGAGTAGGTGGGTGGAGTTCTATAAAATTTATGTTTGTATGAATGAACCACGGCAATACAGAGCTCTAATAGGTAGTCAAAATTATTTTTATGTGTATGATTTCAGGCACATGCATTAAAGTGTGAGATAATAAAAAATGCTCACTGTGACACTGACCTGGAGGACCTCCATAAAATCACTTAATGGTCTACATCACAGCTTCAAATGATTCAGTTCATTAGAATTAATGAGGGGTGGTAGATCTGGAAAAGATTTCATATTGGATATGGTCACAGTCATTTGCTCTGTTCACTAAATAACTATGTTATCTCACTAACACAAATCTTTCAATTCTAACATGTTATTTTTAAGCCGCCTTTTTTAGAGTTTGTTTTGATAACCTTTGTTGGATGCAATATCCAAAATAGTTCACTCTGAGGAATAATATATAATTTAAAAAGGCATAAAAATATGCTGTTCCAGTTCCCAAATTACACAATTTTAAAATGTTACATAATGCATAAACAGCTTTGATTAATCCATTTAGTCATTGTATTGTATTACGTTGACATTTCATTAACTTCAGGATTGCTGTAGAACTCAGAGAGAAGTCAACTAACTTTTAAAACTTTTACTTAGTAAAATCAAACAAACACCCCAAAAAAGTCTTCTTAGACCTAGTGTTATAAAGAAATATCTTCATAAAAGGTGCTTTTATATAATCAACATAAATGCAAGAAAAACTATCTAGATTCCTGTGGGAACCTGAAACACATTTCATCTGGCTCCATCATTATGGAAATTTTGACCATTGGCTCTTAATTAGGTGTTCTCATTTGCATGATGAAAGTTTCTGAATTTGACTAGACTCCATTCATAGCTCTACTTTATTTAAGTTGTTTTGTAGGGAGCAATATATTTCACTGCAGTAAACAGGGAAAAAAAATCAAGACCTTGGCACTTATATTGCATATTTAACATGCAAAAAAAGACTTCCTTAGGGCTAAAGCAACCATGGCTAGAGATAGCAGTTGCCACTGTGTTCAGCTGAATTAAAGTCTTTCTGAGAAAATCCACTGCTGGTCCTACCAGCTAAAATATTGAAAATAATCTCATGGTTGATGAGATAGTAGCAGTTGTGACCAGCCTGGGGCTCTAAAGCAAGAGGATTCAAAAGGGCAGGGATCTTTTGCAACAGCGCACTTTTCAACTCTGATATCTAAGAAAGAGGGTGTTCAAATGATCACTGACATTGCAGAAATTACAGAGCCACGTCTCATTTCATTAAAACCAAACACAAAATCATCTTCTAATAGTCTTGTCAGTGCTCAATTAAGAACCTATGTACAATGCAAGGGAAACTCGGATGAGTTAAAGTCAGAATTAGAATACTAAAATTTACTATTTAAAAAAAAAAATCATGCCAGCTTAAACGAAACCTTGATGATGGTGATCTGAGTGTGTAAGATTGAATAAAGGTTACAAGTATTATCCATGCTGAGATTACTGGTCTCTGACCTTATCCTGGGGCTAGCTGTAAAGCCTGACTAGATATTAGCATATATAATGAGAAAATACATCATATCATTGACTTAATCAAAATATGATAATTAATCACTGCTGTATCTGCCTTTGGGAATAAAATTTTTCTAAATGTTAATTAGCCTACAAAAGTAACAAGCGAGCTTTTAAATCTCCTTTACCTCTTTATTAGCCTATGAGCTAAGGACCTCAAGAGAGCCTCAACTTCTGCCTTCTCATTTTGACTCCTTGTATTTTGCCCAAGTATCAGACAATTGGGTCTCTTTGTTGAAAAGTATCTATTGAACCCAGTGCTCTGTGAAGAACAGAAATGAAAAATTATTGCAGAAGCTAAAACTAGAATTGATATTCTGCATGAATAGAATGTCAAAACAATATGATTTGTGTTTTAATTCAGTTTATGGCTCAGGTGAAATTATTCATTTAATGTTACAAATCTGATAAATTCTTGCAACTCATTTTTCAATGTTGAAATAATCGTAATAAGCATTATTTAAATCGCTCCACTTGCTTCAGACCAGACTTGCTATCATGAAGCAGCAAAAACTAACCAACCAAACTCATAAGCAAACAAAAATCTCACAAAAAACTACCCCAAAAAGGACAGAAAATGTGAACTGGCTTGATGGGGGTTCCTTGAAGTTTAGGCCATGAATTATTTTGACAAAGTGGGGGCAAGGGAGATAAAGAGGGATTATTTTGAAATAATATTTTGAATTTTCTCAATATTTTTTTAAAGACTAATGAAAAATTCTGTCCATAAAAAAAAAATTCAGAAAGTAGCTCTAAGAAAATATCAGATTACATATGTAGTTTCAGTCATTAAGGCAAACAGTTTCTCAGTTCTATTTTTTTGTTTTTAAGAACAGCTCTTAAGAGACTCATAAAAGCAGAACTAAGACTCATGTTTTAGACAGAAGGGCTTTGCAAATATCATTAAGCTGTACAGATTCAAATATGAATCCTGTTTTCTTCCTTCAAATCTCCAGGTTGTTGAGGTAGGGATTCAAAGTATTTATTTCCAAGCTGCAAGATTCTTCTTCTTTATATTCCCAAATATCCAGGCCTGGCTGTGTGACAAAAAGTTTCAGAAGCTCTCTCACCCTGTCATATTTGAGATCAGTCATTTCACACTGCCAGCAGGCCCTTTCTTAACACAGAACTAAAAGTGTTAGTAACACTTGCTTTTGCTAGAATCCCTTTAGGATTGTGTGATAGGACCAGGAAATATGTGTATGATGAAACGCATTCTTTTTAGAGATACAGTTACCATTTAGAAAAATGTGAAAACTAAATATAAATAAAAATAAGAACCGTCGTTCATATACATAATGTATATATTTATGCATGCATGTATAAATATATATATATGTATATACACTCTTCTTTTTGTGTACAATGCCTGTGCATGTTTAGTAAATAAAGCCCCTAAAGTAATGAAAGAAATATTACAAAGCTATGTAATGGGCAACATTCCTCTGGAAATATACCATTAATTATGGTGAATTCTCAGTATTCGTGGGGTTGCAATATGTAATCCCTTAGGAATTCTGTTGTAATTTAGCATTAGTTAATTTCCACCTACAACAAAGCATTCCTTAATCTTGAATAATGTAGTGCTTATTTCCTTTCTTGCTAACATCTCTGATTTTTTCCAGTGTCTTTCTCTTTTTACCTCTAGTAGTCAGAAGGTTATTCTGTGTATTTTTAGACATCAATACAGGGAACTAAGATCTCCATACTACCACTCAGAGTAATTTGAATGCATTATTTATCCCTTGAGTAATTTGCCACAACTAATCCTCACAAGCAGGTCTAATGCTGGATCCTCTGGGATGTTCCTCATTTCTGATTAATATGAACTGTGAATGCATGTCCTGAAAAAATACACCAGTGGGGTATTGTTATTAGGCTTCTTCAATGCAGAAACCCAGCATGCCTATTTTCCAGTACCTACGGAGCTGTATCAGCTTTGTCAAACATGTGAAGCCCTGTGACACAGGAGGGGGAATGCCCTGACCCTGGCCTCCCAGGCGGGCAGCAGAACAGTTCTGAAAGGTTTTGAACATGGGCTACACGTGGCGATCCCCATCTGGCACTCTTTGATCCCAGACCTGAAACCAGCTAGCGTATCTATCCATACTTTGTGTGTCAGGCATGTGGAGAAATGCCCTGTTTTAACCTCTAGTAATTCTGTATTTATGTGGTGGTAGTGTAGCTGGAGTTCTCTCTCTGCAGAGGTGTGTCAGAGCCAGGTCCATCTATGATGATGTTTCTTTCTCACTTTACTACACAGCTGATCACATCATCAAACCTAACAGGGCTGCTACATTCTTTTTGGAGGGTGTTTAAAATATTCCAAGGTTCAGAGGGATTTGACTGTCTCTTGAACGTAACAGTAGGGTTGAAACTACCATATTATAAACCCAAATAACTCAGTATTTTGGGATTCGGGAGATTGCCTTTGTTGAAGTGTTTTCATTTTTTTCTTCTCTTTCAGATGAAGTGTATTTGAACTGTCACATTTTTCAGTCACATGAATGAGAAGAAAGAATTACACAGAGCTTTGCTTTTCTGACAGTACTCCTGAAACCTCCTTTATACTTCTTAAATACTGTTATCAGTGCTTCTTAAAAGAAACATCTTCCACTTAGAAATCTTAAAAAATGCACTTATTTTTTTAAAAAAACAGCCACTGATATTTTAGCAAAAAGACAAAGTGTTTATAGTACACCAGAGAACAATAAAATTTCAGTGGTAATAGGAACAGTAAAAAATACAAACAAAGTATGTTGTATTAAAAATACTAAAGGTCAATTTGAAAAGTAACTAGAGAACATTACCAGCCATTTTCCAAGCTACATCCCCAGTCAGTTTGGTGGGACAAGAACATAGTAACAATTTCAATAAGATTTTAACTCAAGTCTTAAGTGGAGACCCTATTATGGTACCATTTAGAGTGTGCACTAATGATGGCAAGATAATTTCAATATCACTCTAAAGGGATTCCATTATGAAGCCATTACAGTATGAAACTGCAAAAGCAAAATACTTTCACAAGAAATCCATAGAGAGAGTGGGATGGTTCCATTACTGGTTCCAAAGTGAGATGATGGCACTCCAAGGATCTCGCTACTAGCCTATAGGGACCACACCAGCATGTAAAATGATGATATACATGATAAGCTCCTTTTCAGATAGACTTTTATTTCCATTTTAAAGTAGCATTTTATTCTGAGACAGCAACAAAAAACGTCATCTTTCGAATCATGCCTTTTTTCCTACTTGCATTCCAAGAAACTTTAATTTGCCTTAACAAGCAAAGATCTCTAGTCTTCCTTCCTTTTTAACTTTAATCTTGCTGTCATGTTTAAGAGAGGTGGTGATTTTAGTTCTATTTCTTTTAGGTCAATTTTTTCTAGAAATGTATCATTTGTCTAGAAATGTATCATTTACTTCAGCACTCACCTACTGAGGTGAACATAAGAATAATCTGAGGTCTGTGCTATCACATAATGGTCCCTTCAACTGACCCCACTGACAGGGATTGGCAAAACTGTAGGATATTAACTTATTTGGAAAATGTCCTAAACCTATAGAGAAAGTTCTGAATTGAAATGGTTAAGTTTGGTTATGTCTCTTAATTTGTAAGGCTAAATTTTCTTGTAGTTTCTTATGAAAGGTCCATGTTAGAATTGCTTGTGAAGGTGTTGATAGAACCTTTCATCAAGGGTGAAAAATTCTACAAAAGTATGCCAAACTTGCCAAAAAAACATAGCTAAGTGTCCTTTTATGGCATATTAAGAATGACATCATTTACAGGCTTCTTATGGAAAATTTTCTGAAACTTCCCCCCTTCCTCTTCCCCATTCTGCCAAATTATGAAATTGCAATCAAAATTGGGGCAGGTGTGAGGGGTTGGAGGAGGTACACGTGTGTGTATGAGGTGTGTGTTTTTTGGTTTGGTTTAATTTTCCTAAGCTAAGGAATCTGAATGGACATTCATTTCCAGAATCTTGGAAAGGTTTTGTTCTGATTGAGTGTGAAGCTTTATTTCTAGAATGCTGAAGTCTTCTATGAAAGTGAATTACTATTTTTGTCTCAGCTCTGTAACATATATAGAAAGTTTCACTTGCCAAGCAGCATTCATCTTCAAAACCCTTTGTGGATATTAAAGTTTATAAATCTAAATAATTAAGTATTTCAAATACAGTGCATTTGAGACCCCTTTTTGCATGAGTGCTTGCCATTCAGAAGTCCAGATTTTTAGCAAACCCTTGTTCTCTTCTTCTACAATGCAAATACAAGCATATTTCATTGCACATACACCAGAAAGACACATTTTTGAAAATCACAGAACACATGGGGGTAGATTAAACTACATGTCCTGTTCCTGCTAATGCTCTTTGTCTGACATCTTACTAATTAATGTGTTCAGCTCAACAGATCAAGGGCTTTTAGTTGAAGGATCTGTTATCACAGCACATTCCTCCCTTTCCTGGTTTTAACTAGCTGTCTTCCTCAGATTCTGTGGAGCTTTATCTAAGTCTGAGATGTGCTCTTTATCTTCTCAGGGTTTGTTTTTTTTTTCCATTCTGTTAATTGTATTTCCTAGTTTTAAAACTGAATTCATAATTTTAACTAAATGTCACAACAAATTAATAAAGTTTTAGATTTTCTGTAAGTTTCAGCAACATAGAATGCATGTTAGAAGAGACGAAATGAAGTTACAGCCCATACAAGAAGAAGAGCTACTGCTCTATCCAATGACTTCTCTTGGCAGTGATACTGCCTCCAAGAGTGAAAGAATCTGACTCAAAATTCAAAATATTTATGTTAAAATACCATGAACTCACATCTTTGCTGTAATTACAGCTTACACATTGTATCCAAAGTATTTAGAGGAAGCTTGGCTAGAGTATTTCTGTACTACAACCAAGGTTGTAGTGTAGGTGTATAAAGCAAGCATTGTTAACAGCCCTGAATGTATTTAGAAAAGGAAGGTCAACTACAAAACGGTATGAACTACTTTTTGAAAAGAAAGTTTCTCCAGCCTGGAAACTTTCAAAACCACCTAATTCTTAACCAAGAATATGAAGAATCAGAGAGCACTGGGCTACACTGCATTCTTTTTATGATTTCTAACCTTGTAAGAGTTCAGATGGGCATACCAAACTTTAGCTATGTTTTTTTTCTCTTCTAAGAGGTCTTAACATTTTTTAAGATCATTTTCCTCAATTGAATAAATTGAAGTAATTCTCATCCCAGCTCTTCCATTTACTTTGGTGGTTTATATTTGGAATCTGTTTAGCAATAATTTCTTGGCTGTTTACAATCCTTTGAAATGCTTGAAAGAGCTAATATTGTATGTTTGTTTTATATGCCTTGTGGACCAGGCATGGAATCAAAGCACTGGTTGAACTTCAATTGTGGCATTCCCAGCTTGCTTGACTCCAGCCACCATGTCAGCAGTGCTCACAGAATCAAAAACAAGAGCAGAGCAGTCTGTCATGCAGCCATGTGTTCTGTTGTTTCCACAATTGCAGTCTCTGCAGCCCACAGAGCTTGTGATGCTGTCCAAAAGATAGCAATTTGTCTGCAATTTGGAAATGGATTTTTTGACATGATGGACTTATTTGACACTATAATACAATAATAACATGGGGTAACATGGCTATTGCAAAATAAACTATCATTTGGAACAATGTCTTGTCCACAATTAAAGCATGGATACTGAAAACAGGAGAATTCTGATTGAAGAAATGATTGCGTGTATAGAACTTGACAAGACCCAATTTAAGGGAACAGTCACTTCCTTTCCAAGAATTCTCAAGATTCAGTATAAAGTGCTCTTCAAAAAAACTTAACTCTCCTGGCTCTTTTGTGAGTGCTGTAGACACAAAGAGTTTTAAGGTGTCTGTGTTTATGTCCTTACTGTATTTGCACTGCATACTGCATAAAAATAAGTGATGCTATTTTCACTGCATGAGATCTGGCAGAGAAGCAGCCAACTTGTAACTATAACAGGCAGCAGCAATAACCATCACTACTGGCAAACTCTGGCAGATATTTTTGCTGTCAGCATTGTTTCTTGAAATAAAATCATTTTTTGTAAAAAAACTGTCTTTGCCCTCATGCCACTTTGATATCTTCGCTTTCCTTGTTGTCTTGGTTAAGGCCACTGGGAGTGCAACTTAAAGAGTTCCAAATTTGATATGGATCCCTTGTGGAGGTACAACCAGAGTTCACGTATCTCTGATTCTTTCAATCCTCCTTTGTCTCAAGGGGAGTATAAATATAAACCTGTTTGGCCGTCTCTATAGATTTTTGAGATTTTGTGCTTTTTCTCAAGCCAAAATTGATAAAGATAGTTGCACTGGCAAAAAAAAAATGGTACAATTTTAACTCAGAAAGCACAGAACATAATAATCTTCAAGCACTTTGTCTTCTGACATTATCTAGAATAATCCAGAGAACAGGTGACAAAATTTTAAATAAAACTAACTAAAACTAGGGAAATGGATGACTAAACTTGGAGAGATAAGTACGGGAGTAATTGAGAAAGGAGAAGGAGGACTAGATGGAAACAGAGTGACAATAAATTATCACTTTTGCTGTCACCACTGTTATACAAAATAACAACCGATGGTGCGCTGTATTATCTCTGTCTTCAACTGCATCCTCTGATATGATCCAGAGTTCTTCTTTCGTGATAAGTATTGCATATCAGAGTTTAGGAGTTGCTATTAATCTTGCATGGGGAAAAGGAAACATATCCAAGACATTATTGTTAGTCTAATAATGTCTGAACAGTCTAACCAAATTGCCTACAGTTTATTATTAGCATACTTACAATGGTATTAAGTCTTATACCTAATAATACACTCAAGATTTCTATGCACAATCATCTATCATCTAATCTTTTCCTCCAGTGTAAATTCACCTTCTAAATATCTCTCTAGTTCTCAAAGTCAGCAGCTTCAAGGAGGGGTAGGATTTGAGCTAAAGCAAGCTATCAACATCCCAAGTTGTTTGTTGGGACAAATATGACAGGGATTTCTTCCTATGGTAGGGTCCATGTATGGTCACTGCCTTACAAGGCTGTACTTCTTTATTGATCAGTAGCTGGCCACTGTGCTTTGGGCTTACAGTTTGGGGTCCCGTGTATCCCCGAGCATCTTTGCATTCCCTCACTGTGTTTTGTTCTAGGTTCATAAATAGCTTGCTCCTCACTGACTAAACACTTGTTACTCCTGTCCAGTAACTAACAAGATATTACAACACACAACTTCCCAAAGTTAAAAAAAGTTCAGGCCATAGTATCTTACCACTGCACAGCTGTTGTCAAAAGAAAGATAGAAAGGGCTCAGCTCCAGATAAACCAAACAAGTCCTGACACACTGCTACAGTAGTAAAAACCTATGATCTTTTGCTAGATATTAGGAAAATATATTTATTGGATTTACCCTGTCATGTTCTACTGAATTTTAGCTGAACTTCCAGTGGCCTATATGATTCAACTTGAAAAAATTTACTACAGTTCCTGGGACAGATAGATCACAGATACGAGAAGCTGTATCCAAAGATTGCAAAGGAATTAAAATACAGACAAAAAAGTGAACAGCAAATTTCAAATGTAAGGGTAGTATGGTATGTTTCTGTCTGTTGCTTGATAAGGACATCTCTCTTGACACCTGCATAAAGAGGATCACATTCACTATTGATATGACTCCAGAAATATTAGTCAAGTCATGAAAGGAATTTATTTGTCTTAAAGACTTGTCTCACAGAGATAACTTGGTGTCTGTCAGTCCTAAAATTCTACCACACACAGACATGTGATAAACTTTCTATTCCATTAACATAACAATTGTTCTTCCTCTGTGTCATGGCTTTCGATTTCTTTTGCTGTGAGTACTCAGTCTAATGCTTCTTTCCTTGTGGGAAAATGCTCATAGTTTCTACATGTTAAAGATTTAGCTACCCCATAGAGATAAAAAAAAAGGAACAAAAAAGTACTTCACAATATTTATCATCTACAGTAATATAGAAGCCAATATAGGACTCTAGAAGCTGTAGACATTTCTCCACTCAGCTCTATCTTCTCCTTTTCTCCACATCATGGAAACATAAGCAACTTCTGCTTCAAAAAATAATCTCCAAATGCAAACTGACTTAATAAGAAAGATTTTTTTTTCTCCTTTCTTGGGAAATGTCAGACTGCTGTGTGTCTAGTGGCATCAAAATCTGCGCAGGATATCTTGAAACCATTTTTAAAGCCTACCTAATTACAGAATTGTTCCAATAGTTTAATATAGCCCTAGAAAATAAGATTAATCTTTTAAAAAATCAAAGTAATAATTTTGTTTTTAAATGGATATACGTCAGAAATATGACATTGAAATTTTAGAGAAATATTGTATTTTCATTTACTAGTATTGTTGAAAAAGAAAAGAATGCTAGTGTGCATCACAGACCTAAATGTCAAAAAGTCATCAATCAATTGCAGAGAAATTACTCATTTTTGTGGTTTCCTTAATCCTTAGATGGTTGGACAGTGGAACAAAGACTCCAAAAGGAACAGCAGAAAAATAGTTCCAGTAATTTGGCACAATGAGTGACTGAATCATTGGACTGGACTGATTTTCCTGTGGCTCAAGGAATTTTCCAGATAACATTTTCTCTGAACACTGGTCTGTGTGTGTGTTTCTGTCCGCTGCGCTCTGGTTCACAGGGTATGGTCCTTTCATGTTAAAGGTGCCATTCAAATGTTTTTGCCACACTTTATGAAGGTGCCAGAGAGTCTGGGGAGTGTGTCTGTGGCAACATAACAGAATCCCTTGTAAGTTGTTATACATTATATATATATATATTTTTTTTTTCTTCTGAGGCCCTCACAGAAACAAAGAGTAGAATGCCTTGATTATTTTTCATTAACAGGCCAATTTTGATCTCATGGCAGACAACTATTTTGTAGTGTGCACATATTTTTCTTATCTTTAAAATGTTATTACAAATAGCTAAGAACTTAATGAAAATTTATTGTTTTCTCCCAATAGTGTATACTGCAGTTCAGAGCTGGGTATTTTCAAGTACTGAAGCTTTTCACATGTCATTGTATATGTGTCTAAAATATTTCTTGCTATGATGAGAATTTACCAAAAGTATATGGATAGAAAATGAACATATTAGTTGAAAAATAAAGTTAGAAAATTACAGAATAAAATATGCCTATCAAATTGAAATTATTGTCCTTTACATACAGGCAATTTTTAAATATGTGAGCATAAACCAGCATTGTTCACATAGACTGAACCTCTTCATTTTCAGGATTTGATCATCAATGGAAATGAGATCATCTACATTGACCTCCAAGTTAAACAGCATTTTAAATGTATCCCAATATCTCTTCCACTATGTAGGATGCTTTGAGCACAGCAAAGTACAGTTATACCTATATGAACTGGAAGAAGCTATAACGGTTGAGGTGGAATAGTCTACCTGCTTCTTGAGGACTTCTATCGTTGCAGGCATGTTTCCAAAATACTTTTTTTTTGGGGTTGTTTTTGTTTTTTTTTTTTTTTTGGTCATAGTAATTGCAGGATTTGGTCTGTTGCATTTAATAAAATGCTGCCCTTTGAGAAGCACTAGTACAGAGCATCTGTTTTTTACCTACATGGTAAGAAACGATCCTTCTACACAGCCCCACTGATTCCATACAAAGATAGCAGCCCACCTGTATGTCACTACTTACAGGCAATCTAAGATTTTCAATGTGGCATAATCAGGCATTAAACTGCATGAATTTCTTAAACTGTCTGGCAGATAAAAGTTGTTCTCTTCTCATTCCCTGTACAAGTACAAATACTGAGGCCTAGTTTAACATTTACTTGCAGATTAGGTTTTGCTTCTTGAAAGTAAAAGAAAAAAGCTGATTTTCTCGCTCTGCAGTAAAAAAAAAAAAAGGAAAAAAAAAGAAACAAACAAAAAGCAGGTGGGAAGCCTTCATTAAACAAAAGCCACTGCAATTAATTAATGATCAAAAAGGGCAGTGCTGCCAGCCAAGCTTTTAACATGCAATTTTCTAGTATGTGAATACACTCTAAGATCCTTCCTTTGTGAACCAGAAATTGAGTGCTTAGTAGTGACATGCATCATCCTCCCAGACAATAAGCAGCATGTGGTTTCACAAGCTGGGGTCACACCAGCTTGTAGTAGCTGGATGGCAATTATTTTCCTTGGAAACAATGACTACCAGCAACATTAAACTCCCAGGCTTTTGTGAGAGCACAGAATGTTACCTTGTGAAGGTGTCAGTGATACTGCCTATTGCTGCTGCAGATGATGTGTCTGTCTAATGCAGCAGGAACAATACTTCTTTTCATCTGCTGCGTGTCTAACTTTCTCGCTTTGATCGACGGTGTTGTGTGGGTGGAGGAGCCAGGATCAGTGAATCATTCCTGATTAATGGTGGTATCATCAGCAGCAATGTTTTAGGCTTAAAGCCTTGGTTAGTGCTTGGTACTGAGAGGAACAACATTACATAGGTAGGATCACAGGATGCAAATCTGACTCAACTAAGCCTGAGATTTATTGCTGTTTCTTAAAGATCTAAGATATGGAGATATTATTTATGAGATGAATGGAATGGAGAAAACAAAATGTTTTAGAACCAGTTTTAAATTATTTTCTGCATATTTATATTATCTCTGTGTTCTAAAAAATATTTTAGCAGCCTAGCCTTAATTTTTTGAAAGCTTATGTTTATCAAGAAGCTGAAATATTTCTATTTCCTTCCTTAATTATTTCCACCATCAAAGATATTTTCTGCACTTACCAGTCTAGTTAATGAAACTTCTGGTAACAAAAATATTGAGAGAAGGGACTGCTCTGGACCTTAGGTAATCTGAGTTCCCTTCTAATTTTGAATTTGAAATTATACCAATATTGAAATGCCAGTGGGAAGTAAGTATCTAAATAGCCACTGAAAATTACTTAGCTTCTTATCTCTACTTTGGATAGAAAACTATTAAGTATTGGTAATTTATTTTCCAAGGATTGGTATTTTTTGTACTCAGACAGTAAAATCTTTAGAGCACCCCATCTTTACATATAGGAGAAGGGAATCTCCTATCTCACCTAGGGTAAAGCAACAAATATGAAGAAGAAAGGGAACAAAAATGGAAAATTGTGCAGGGTAGGTTTGTCTGCAAGTTTTTCAATTCCTACCCAACCTCCTTATAATCACAAGAGTTCTAGTGATTTAAATTTAAAAAAAAAAAAAAAAAAAAAAAAAAAAAAAAAAAAAAAAAAAACAAAGAAAAAAAAAGAGAGAGAAAATCCAATTGATAAACTCAAGACTGAGTTTTTCATGTTGTTTTCAGAGGAGTTTTCAGAACAAACGCAACAAGCTCTGAAACTTGTCTTGGAAAAGACAAGTGGTAAACAGATATTAAAGATTACTCAAGTTTCTGCACTCACTGAACCTCAACATAATTTGATTTTTTTGCTCTTTTGATAAGAGCAGAATTTCTGGAGCATGCCTGTGTTCAATAAACACACACCTCTGTTTCTTTTTCTATTAATGAAAGAAACCTCTAGGGAAAAAACTTTTTCAGTAGTAATTAAGCTTGTTTTCCATAAACTTTTGTGATATATAGAAGCTTATAGATAAATGTTCTTTTATATTTTTGATCAGTTTTTAATAGGTTGTGGCTGTGTTTTCTCTCACTCTTTTCAGAGATGCTAAACTAAGGAATAACTACTGGAGTCATTATTCTTTTGTAAATCCATTAATATTCCTCAACACCTATCTTTCTATGTTAATGTAATTTTCTGTAGGTAGATAATGTTGGCAATCCCAACATCTTCTAATCACTTTCTATTGCCTGGAATTTACATATTTTTGCAGATGAAATGGAGAGATGTGCTGCTATGCATCAGGTGAATATAAATGCAGAAGTTTGTTTTTTAACAGAAAGTCCAGTGAGTTATCATATGCTTTTTGCTTTGCTTTAAACAGCATTTTTAACACCTGGATAAACGAAGACAGGAACAGCATCAATTATTCTATAGAGCAAGCATACTACCTACAGTGCCAGGAGAACACAGATTTCTCTAATTTCTGGTCAATGTTATTCACACTTGAGAGGAAACTTCTATTTTAGGCTGTAGCTTAGATAGATATTCTGAAAATATTTCCACTATCACAATATGATCGTGGTGACATTTTCATAGTGGGAAAACAGAGTGAGTTAAGTCAGTGGTCTTTGCATCAATGGAGTTTGATTTGCAATGATTTGGAAATAAGGTCACAAAGACATGAAAGTTTTACCAGCCTGTGAAATAATATTTGTTAAAAAGGAATCTAGATTCTGGTGCCTTAGTTGGTCTGTGTGCACATCAGTTATCTGTGGAAGGAGGCACCAGCAACATGAATGAGCAGCAGCTAGGCAGGGTTAAACAGAGAAAGGAAAATTGTGGAGAAAATCCTTTTTATTTACTATCAATATTTCAGCCCCAGGATAAGACCTGCATTTAGGGAATGATCCAAAACCTGCTGTTTGGATATCATATTTGATCATATTAAATGCTTAGCTGGAAGTCAAATAAATAAATAAATGGTGGAAATAATATTTGAACAAATTTGATAAATTTTTATCTCAGTAAAATGCTTTTTTTTTTTTTTTTTTTTTTTTTTTTTTTTTTTTTTTTTTTGTAATCTCTACATTATTGTAACACCACTTCTTTAGGAAACAGGAAAAAGGGAATTTAAGCACTATACATCACTTCTAGCTGTAGGAAGGCTAGAGAAAAAACTTGTCTTCTTTATTTTATTCTACCATAAACTATAACACACATTTTCAGTCGAGGATAACCTTACCTTGAACTCTGGGCAAAATCTCAAGTTATGTTAATTTGATAAATCCAGTAGACTTAAATGTCTACTTTGAGCTTGCAAAACCAAATATTTTTTTTCATGTAGGTCCTAACCTTTAAAACTCTTATAAGGAGGGATCCTATTCTCCTTTCTCTTCCCCTTCAAGGAGCACTGAATGAGCTTCCAGGTAAAAGTAATTTTGATTTACAAGCTTACAGTTTTTAATTCTAGGTTAGTTCTAAATATGTCTTAAAAACATGAGAAGATTGATCTTGTCCTTTTACATATTTATAAATTGTTATTTATTTTAATCTTTCTTTAACGTTTGATATCACTACTAGAATCCTTAGGTAAAACTACATGCTTATTAAACTGTCTCTCAGATTCTAAGGGATGTTTTGTATCTTTTCATGTATTCAAACAGAATAGAAAATAAAATAACTTGAAAAGTTTACAGTAAAAGTCTTCCAAATTCATAGCAAGAAATTTTCAAACTACTTAAAAAGATGTAAAGAACAAATATGAAAATGTTCTAGATTGCCAAATCACACACATAAGTTTCGGATACACATCTGTTCAATAAAACTTTTTATAACTAAAGATAGGAATTTAAGCATACAAATAAACCAACTGAATAGCCTACCTATTTTGCACTCATAAATGTGTAGCCAGAACATGGAAAATGTTCTTTTTCAAATGCTTCTCTAAATGTTATAGTACTTTGCTATTTAAGACTTAAAATATCTGATCTTCCCCCCTAAATATAAATAGACAATAACATAGTAGTAATAGAAGCTAACCTTCAAAAGTACTTAAAACGACTGCTACGGGATACAACTTTGAAATGACTAACACGTTAAGGTAAACAACAAAAAGAAGAAAAATATTTTTCCATGATCCTATAATATTGGGGCCTTTTGCTTGTCTTTCTTTCAGAATTGCTTCCTTGTGAGAATATATAAATTCCCTTCTCAAGGGTGTATGACTTGCTAGTTTAAAGAATCTTAAGTAAGTAATTCTAGGTCAGGGAAGACTATTATCTACTTTATGACAGTAGCTGATAGCATTCCTCAAGCAAGAAATATAAAACATACAGTAATGCTTGCCCATCTTTCAGCACTGTGGCTTAGAAGCTTCTCAAGATATGGATATTATCTTTTTGTTTAAAACTTTAAACAGTTTCTACTTCATTACCATGTTTAATTGCTTTTTGAATCTATTTATAATTTGACATTAACTACTTCTTTTAGCTACAAGTATCTTCCACAGTCTGACTGCAGTCTGAAACAAGCATTTGTTTTCGTCTTAAAGTTCTACATAGCGCTTTCTTTGCTTTAATTTTAGTGCTTTCCTTATCACAAATATTACATAAACACTCGGTTTCTGCACAGCTCGTGTGTAGTTGTTTTCCTTTCACTATTTCTTTTAAAAGTTGAGGTCTATTTTTCTTTATTCATGAAAAATGCCACTGTTTCCTCTGTATCTTTTTTGAGTGGTGGGGTCCAAATTCTCACTCAACAGTCAAGACACAACATAGATTTATTTATGCAGTTTTGTAATTGCACAGGTTTTAATTCTCTCCTCTTTTTGAATAATTCCTTTATTTTGTCAATTTTTGGGGTTAATGCTGTTCACAATGACTCTCACATGTCTTTCCTATTTAAATTATGTAGCTTAAAGCATATCACCCAGTGCATATGTTTAGGAGTGTTTTTCATCATGTGTTAACTTTGAAGTTATCATTCCTGAATATCATCTACCATTTTATCACTTAATCTCTTGATACAGTGATAGTCTCTGTAGCTCTTTAGAGCCAGCAGCTTTTATTGTCCTCAGGAATTTTGAATCACCAGGAAACTTTTACATCTTACTAATTACCACCTTCTATATATTATTTTTCAGTACGGTGAACAGCAAAAGTCCAGGCAAAAATCCCTGAGAGATGTGTCTGAAAAGTGATAATTTATTTACTCCTTTCTTCCCAAGTGCTTTGTCTTTTAACTCACAAGTTCTTAAGAACCTTCATTGTGTGATATTGCCCAGTTTTTCCATTGTTAACATATGAAATAGTTTAGATACCTGTAAAAAATTTTGTGTGAAAATTGACTCATGATGATGCTGTATGACAGTGTGGAATTATAAAAGTTTCTGCCTACCTGAAATATAAATATGTCTAAAAAAACACAGTATTTTTTCTGTGCCTATGGTGTTTGATGAAATGCTGCAGTCCTGAGTGTCTGTCTCCTCGAGAACGCTCTAGGCAGAAGGACACACCCTATTCTTTATAGGGTAAAAGTTGAATTCTCAATATTTTGTTGTTTGCTTATATGTTTGTTCAGTTGTTCTTTCCTTTTCTGTCTTTTAATTTTCTGTGATCTGGAACTGACCCATTTACAGAAATCAAAATCCGTGTTTCAACTGCAGAATCCAGAAGGATGAAGGAATTATTTATCTGAACTTAGGCATTTTCATAGCAATACTACTGGCAGAAGTCACACAGGATTGCCTCTACTTTCCCTTGAATATTCAAAAATACCAACACATGGTCCTTGTTATCGAGCAATCAGGGTTAATATTCTATACAGCACATGTGTTATTCCTTCACACTGCATTCTGTGCATTACTTATTTCTTTCTTTGTGTTTATATGCATTTTAATTTGTGTTTAATAAGAAAGATTCTTCCATTTCCCCAAAAGGCATTTAATTGAAGTGAAGGTGACCAGCAGGTGGTTTGCATAAAATTTCATTAGCCTCTTAGATTGTTTTTGACACCTTTATGAAAGAATGCTTCATTACCATGCAAATGGTCATTGGCCCTGCTTCCAAGCTAATCACCATATAGCATAACATGCATATCACAATGTTATATTCTGTATGATTTATATGATTGCTTCAGCTAATTTCAGAGTTATAATGGCACACTTAAATAACTGTAGAATGGCAAGCAACTCATATAAGTCATATCCAATTATGCCATTAAAAATATCCAGTACAATCCAGATAAGAGAAGAACCAAAGAAAATGTATTTGGTTGATATTCTTACCCTTCCTGATAAAGAAAATGATGATTTCTTTCTGGCTTTGAGATGACATGGAAACTCAATACAAGAACAAATATTAACTTTCATTTCTTTGGTTATCTTTCATGAATATGGATAAATGTAGTTCTCTTTTGCATGCAAGTTTGTAGTCCAATAATTTATACAATGTACAATAATTAAAATTTTGAAAATATTTGAAAATAAATTTTAAAAATCACACTTTCTATTGTTTTGCATTAATTGTTTTTTTCATATTGATGATTTCTTTAAATATCAGGTTTTAGTCCTCATTTTTACTATAATTTCTAGCTTGTACATTAAGCAATAGAAAGTTTCAAGTCAATATTCACATTCCAGTTGTTTTTTTCACTGCATGCATAGTTTACATCTCATGTAATCTAATTTTTCTGAGTGGCGCTCTGAACATAGCTTTTGAAATGGATACATATTAATTTCAAGCTACATATACAAGGAAATGCTGCAAAAGTAGTGTGATTTTTACTGAAAGACTTTCCTCTTGATAGAAATTATTTAGAGAAATTATTTGAAGGTAGAGGCTGGAGGTAATTTTTTTTGATAACTGGCATCCACTTACAACAAAGCATGGGAATGAGCAGTGAATGTTTTTATGACTTTCTCATTTTGGAGGTAATTAAAATGAAGTTTGTACCTGCAGATATCCCATATTAAGGCCATTGAAGGTTTCAATCCTATTTAGCAAGTACTGAAGTATTAATACGTGGGAACTGACACTGAAGTTGCATGCAGGCGAAAAAACCCCACAACTATATCATGATTGTTAGCCCTTTCCCTTTTTTTTCCCCTTTCCCTTTTTTCCCCCCTTTCCCTTTTTTTTCTTTTTTCCCTTTCCCTTTTTTTTCCCTTTCCCTTTTTTCCCTTTTGCTTTATAGGTGTACATTAACTCAAATACATTTACCCTTCTTTGGAATGAGGACTCTTCTGGCAGATTCACAACTACACACATCCCGGCCCTGTCTTCGTGACCCAGCAGGGTCTGAAGTGAGAGTATCAGACTATTAGCATGAAACCAATAGAAAAGTTTTAGTGTTAGCAAGTCTTTACGTGATATTAAATTAGCTAGTTGAAAATATTGCTGTCATAACAATGGTTGCTGCAACTACTCCTACTACAAACAATTTCTGACTTTAACAAGCAGTGTCACTTTTTCTGAAATTCATATATTGTTATGATAAGAAATGAAATTATATTACTTATGTTGACATATTAATTACTCAATTACTGGCATAAATCTTGCTGTAGATCATGGAAAAGAAGTCTCAAACCCAAGATTTAGGTTTCTGAATTTTTTGACAGGTTAAAAAAATACATCAGATCTCAAGCCTTTATAAAATTAAGTTTAAATATTTATGTCTTTGAGTTGTTTACTTACTGCAATAGTGAAGACTGGTTAGACAGTATGGAATAAATGTAATTAGTATAAATCTCACTAATGCAAATATGACCTGATCTATATGAACTTCATTTTCCTTAATTCATTATTTATAAACAGACACTCTTTTTAGACCCAGACACTTTTTAATTTTTTCCTGAACAATCACAGCTTTGGAATATGGTTAAAAAAGGATGGCAATTTCAAAATTCCACAGTGTGCATCATAAAGCTACAGCTACTGACCTTCTTCTATTTTATTAAAAAAAGAATATAATTTAAAGCATTCCTGCTGACCCAATGGGTAATACAGAATACGAAGAATGAAGTGATTTTTTTCTCATAGGCCATTTCAACTTTCTATATGTCATAAGCAAATCTACAAATTCCATGAAGATATAACTGGGCACTGTCAGAATCTAAATAGCTGTTTCTCATTTTGACATCTTCACCTTTTGAATAGTACTAAAATATGGTACAGTTCTGTGTGAGTTTTAGCGAAAGATATTGACATGTTTCAAATACTCTGGTATTGTACTATTGATTTGTGTTATGTGTAATAACATAATATGACAAACTATATGACAGACCATGTTAAATGCAAGGTATAATTTGTACAATGCAGTTGTAAAATTCATGGGAAAAGAACCCCAGTGTGAAACAATGGATCTGTATCCCAAACTAACTGCAGAAGATAAAAAGCTGAGTGGAGCACTTGTGTAGCAATTCAAATGCCAGCTGGAAGTCTAAACTCATGCCTCTGTTGTAAGTGCCAGTAGATCCTGATGGTAACTACAGCATGGTAGTTGACTATTAAATCAATGAAAGCAATATTGCTCCCTCCCAACCTGTTTCTCCAGCCTCAATTTTCTGGCCTCAGTCTTGCCTATACTGAGCTTCAGGAAACCTTAGAGAATCTATCTTACACAACTTCTGCTTGAACACCACTGCCCAAACCAAACACAACATACAACCCTGATCCCTCAGCGCTTTTATCCAGGAAAGACTGCAGTGACATCCGTTACTGCAGCTTCTGTTTTGGTTTTCTTGGTTGGTTCTTGATAGTGAAACTTTCAGTCAGTTTAGACACATCATATGGCATGGATCAATAATGTGCCCAGAATCAGATGGCCAGGATAAGCACAGAAGTACAGATAAAAGGTTAAAATTTATCAGTTTCCCTAATATTTGTTTAAATCTCTTAGTTTCCACAAATATTCATTTCAACAAAATCGAGTTGGAACAGTGGTAGAGATACAAATGAGGGTAATGTGGAGACACAGTGATTAGTTCCAAGATGTAAATATATATTTTCAGATTTTTTGAGAGCAGAATTCAGTTTCACTTTAATTGTAATAAAAATTTAAATAATATTTATATTTCATATACATAGCATACTCCTCATTTGCCTGCAGGAACATAATGAGGTATAGATGATACACAGTGTTTTTACTCAAACTTCTCTCTTCCTGAGGACCTTGAGGAATAGAGTATTCCCACAGTTAGGAGCATGGAAAAAAGAAAAAAAAAATGTTTCATATGGGCTTAACTAATCTAAAAATGCCAAGGTCTCATCTTCCTTCAAAACCAGCATAAAGCATCTCAAGAGTCTGTGTGAGAGGAGAAATCCCTCAGTATTGTAGTTCTAAATCAGAGGGTTCAGATAAGAAGTTCTAGTGTTATTAGTTATAATTTGACCTTAAACTTTTCTAGGATCTCAACAGCTGTACACAAACCAAAAAGTTCTAGCTAAATGTTGCAATGTAGACTTTGATATCTTTCTGTGTCATGATTAATTTAATCTATTAATTAATTAAGCATTTCCATATTTATAATTGAGTGGTTATGCATGGGTAATTATCACATTACTACTTAAGTACCATGAACTCCCTCACTGAAGATTTTTTGTCGTTTATTTCCCCTTTTCAAACGCACTGTGTCTGTATATAGCATTATTCATCAAATAAAAATAGTAAGATAAATATTTATGTCCTAATGTTCCTTAATTTAAATGACATTTTCTTTTATATGTTTAAATTTGCATTTACTGAATGATGTTGAGTAGCCATTATTTCCTGATAAACAACACAGTCGTAGTCATGGTAGATGACTGAATCCAACTTAATCCTTAATTGCTTTAAATTTTGCAGAAAAGGTTGCAACCTTAGAAGTTAGTAAAGATAACCAAATTTATAAAATGCATGATATATCAGATTTTTTATCACATCATTGCCCTTATCTATCTTATATTTATTTCCTAGGCTGCATTTCTCTTTTCTAGGTTGAGATTCACATTTGGTGACATGGCTGCATCAGCATATATCCACCCAAATGCCAGGCAATTTTTCTCAACATCAATCTGCCTTCTGTGTTTGCTGCTACCCACAGTTGCATCCAGCTGTTTATATAGTGAACTGAGGAATTGATCCAGCTGTAAAAGAGCTCAAACATTTTTTTCAGGGATAATTTAGGATAAATTAGTTCATCAATCCAATCCATTCTGTGGCTGTATAAACTCTTGTGTCAGCACTGAGCAGGGGCTCCTGCAGCTGGGGAATCAGGGTGGGCTTGTGAAGCTTAGACCACGGGATCCTTACAGCTGAAAGATCATAGCCACGATGTCCAGTACTCACGTTCAACTGCAGCATATCTGGGAAAAATAGTTAGCTCCTTCTGATGAAGGCCAGTTTTCATAATTATGCTCTATACAGACATTTTGCAGGAGGATAGGAGGTCTGCATTTTGTCCTGCAGACAGGATCCATTTTGTTAGCTTTATTTACTGAAAGCTTAAGACTTATCTTTTTCTCCCAAATGAGAAATTGGTAGCTGCAAATCTCACAGGCCCAAGAGGTACCTGCTTTTCTTACATTTATTTATGAACCACCTTGTGCCCTGATCTTGCCTCTGGATCTGCTAGCTTGGGCTTCTGTGCCTGTCACTTAAATCAGTAGTTTCACAAAGGCCCAAAGGGCCATGACAGTAAATGAAGATGAGAAGAGCTTTAAGCAAGACAGAGAAGTAAAAATACTGTCATAGCTTCAGCATCTTTTTTATTTTCAACCACTGAAAATACTTTCCCATACTTACTTCTGTTTAGAATATATCCTGCTGAAATTAAAGATGATAATTTAATGGTTAGTCTTTCTGTTATGTCTTCTGTCAAAACAGCTGAACAGCATGTTTGAACACTAGATTTATGTTTCTGGAATAAACTTTTAGGAAATCTATTTATTTGTTCCTTTCTAGTTTTGGAAGAAGTGTAAATTCAGTCCTGTAGATTCATCTTTTGCTGAGAAATACCTAGCTTGTAGCCTTTACTGTTCATTGTCCATATTGCCTATCAACAGTATGCTGTTTTTGAGCAAAACTGAACACCAGCTTGTCGCAGTATCACCTACTGTAAGCAGTGAGGGAACTGGCTCAGGACTTCGGTCTTCCTAATGCAGTATCAAAGCAATAGCTCTAGAAAGCTGAATTAGGGCTGGTAGTTGAAGCAGAACACATTTCCCATTCTCTCTACCTCATTGCTGTAAATGGTATCTTTTGCAGGCAGTGCTCTCTGGAAGAAAAATAGTATACTGTCCTTGTGTCTGGGATATGTATTTGTAAAACTAGTCAGGCAGAAAGAGAAGTTGAATATTTCAGTATCTGTCTAGTTCTATTCCATGGATACTTGGAAAAAAAAACCCTACTGAATGAAAGGTGCTACATTTCTTTCATATGTAGTAGTGCAGATTTCTCAGATCACCTTCTAACAAGAAGTGAAGGTGCAGCAGTTGTGTTTAAAAATACTTTCACATCTGGCAATGGTGTATCAAAACTCCTTGTTTGTTAACCCAAATCTATTGCGCTGCAGTTTTTTAAAGAATCAGGTTGCGTGACTTTGCTGAAAATACTTTCCCTGCAGATATGCAGAGTGCAGTCTGAATAAATCAACTAGAAGGACCCAGAAATATATAGACATAAAAACTGCTCATTAATTGATATCACAATAGCTACCTCTAAAATTGCAGAGTAAGTTTTTCACAGTAAGTAACGATAACAGTAACTACATTTTGCTATCTTCCAAAAGCTGAACCAGAACATCTAAGTGTAGAAAAGTTTTAACTTTTTTGTAAAATCCAACCATATAGAGTCAGGATATATAACGTTTCTAATGCATTTTATATCAGATCCATATTCTGTAGATGTAGAAGAAAAATTGTGGGAGAACTCAAGGTCCTCTCTGATGCTAATCAGAGTGTTACAACTGACACTTATATACAGGATATTTATTAAATGTAGAATTTTGTCTTGACACAAACATTGTAGAGCTCTTTAGTATAGATAGCAACACAAATTTATCTAATATTTTCTCAGTGTACAAAGAAATGATGTCTAACAGGGAGAGAATGTTAATAGTCTAGCTGATTAGTATCTTATGTCTACATCATAATATACCCTAATGTTGGTAGAACTTCTAACATGCCTTCAAAATACTGGCTGGTTTGCAGAAAACTTGGAGACCAGTAACTTGTTAACCTGAGTCTATGGAGTTTTCTACTCATGGAGCTCTTTAAATTACTCTTTGTTGGCAGTGGAAATAATCTTGGGAGGATTTAGGTGTTTCTTCCTCGAGTTCTGCTGGCTCTGTAGCCATACCACTGGGACTGGTGCATTTCCTCAGCAGCAGGTTGCAGTGCAGAGGTCCCCAAGCTAACAAAAGAGGTTTGAACTCCAGAGCTGGAAGATGTATAAATGCACAGATGACTGTGATTGCTCTGAGCTAATAAGCCCTGCTAAAAGGCAGATCTATTTAGCTGTGATACACCACTGTGCTGATCCTGCCTGCTGTTTTGGAAAATTTGTGTGTTCAACACCCCAGCTCACCGTGCAGTTGCACCAAATTGCTCAAAGGTCTCTAATGCAATGCTCCACCAAGCCCTCAAGACTTATTTGTTACTGGAATACTCTAAAGAAATGTGCAAGATGAAGCTTGTTTGTTGAAAGGATCATATTCCTACCAGCAGATCCTATTGTGTTCTGTGTAAAGATGGGAGTAACCACCTCAGAAAATGAGGCACAATGTCTGCCTGAGAAATAAGAGATGTATTTTATGTTATTTACTCGCTGAAGATTCAGGCAGCTACTTATAGGAATACCTATGGTTACCTGTCGATTCAATTCCATGAAAAGTTCCTTGAGTAGTTCCTAAAGAGCAGACTTTGATATAAATAAATAAATATTTTAATTATCAGCAGTATTGTTTGAAGTCCTCTATTTCTGAAAAAAGATTGTTCCCCTTTAATACAAATACACAAGATTTAAAAAAAAAAGTCATTTTCTTATGGTTTTTTTTCACTCTATATAAAGAGTCTCCATTTGTGACTTGGGAGCTGTTGCCTTTGTCCTGTATGTCTGTGTCCTAAATGGGTGTCAATGACACTGATTATTAGCAGTCAACATTTTACAAGCATTAGGACATTCATTATACCACTATTCAAAGACTACAGTGACAAAAATGAAGTTTATTATTTTTATTATCATTATAATTATTATAATTGTTATTATCATTGTGATTATTATTGCTCCAAAGTTTGACAACTGAGTTTCAACATCTGATACATTTTCTTTCTGATTGCTTAGAGGATTTTTTCTGCTACCCTCCACATTTCAAAACAAGTAATTCAGTATCTGTGTTTGAACTAATAATCATCCTCTTCGACTTGTGATAAATGGTTTATGGAGATTGTCATGCCTTAGATTCAGTTTTGAGATCTGTCTGGTACTCAGTACATGTTTCAGTCCATCTTCAAAAATCAATGGGGTTGGGACTTAACTGCTCTGGGACAGTACATGTTTACTTTGTGGTGAATAGTTGTATGATTACATCAAGTTTCATGTCTTTTACCCCCATTCCCACTCCAATTTCTTTATATTCCATGAGAATTGGAAAAACAAGCAGCAAAGGAACAGGATTTTCTTTTTTGGAATAAGATAAATATATGGTTTGTGTGTCTCAAGAAAACTGAAAAATTACTCCACAGAAGTGAATTCCTCTCTTGGAATATAACAGAATTTTTGAATAATTTATTATCCTACCACCTGGTTTAAGCATAAGTAAAACAACTTTAAAAAATTATGCCGGAGTAAAAAAAAACATATAAATCTAGTTTTACCTCTTAAAATAATTAGCTGTGTTCTGACAGCTTTGGTAATAACAACCTAATACTGGATCACGGTTGTTACCCTTTGAAGTGCTCCTCCATTCTCCTTTCCCAGCACCTCATCAACTCAAATTAAACAGTGTAGGGATATAACATTTGAATTTCTATTTATGCATACAGTAGAGAGTAAAAGTAAATAAATAAATAAATAAATAAATAAATAAATAAATAAATAAAACTTCAGACATTCTCTTAACGTAGATTTCCTTAGAGTTTACTGAATCAAAGTGCTGATAATACCATACTGAAGTGCATAAGTCAGCTCTGTGCAATATGTTTATATAGTAAAGATGAGGTTTATATGTATGTATAAATATATATCTAGTCCATCTGGTTATCTAGACTTCATCCCTCTCTGAAATTGTGAAAGGTCACAAAGAGAAAAGATTGAAGATAGGAGCTATAATTCTGAGGAACTGATTACAAGAACTAAAATCCAATAACTTAATTTAGATATATAAATGTCAAACCAAGTGGTAAAATATTCTTTTTTTTTTTTTTCCTAACCTCCATTCCCCTGGCTTTCATTAGCATTTTTTGCCTTGCTTAATTTCCTTGCAGGTGTTTTGTCTGTATCTAGACTACAGTTTTTAAAATCACTCCTAAGTAATGATGATGCCAACTTTGCCATATTAATTTAGGCATTTTTTCAACCGAAAATCACTTTCTAAGCTTTTCCATATTGGTAGCCACCCTATATTTGATCTAAGCTTAATCTGATTCTCTGAGTAGATTTACAGTGGAGTATTGCTAGCAATTCAGCAGAATTAATCTTGTCCTAATCTTGTCTTGTACTTGTCATTAAATATTTCATATTCTTTACAATTTCAAAGGTCAAATTTCAGCATTTCTGGAGCTTGATTTGTGATTTTTTTGTTTGTTTTTAATTCAACTTTAGAATTATTTTTCTTTTAATGTCTTAATTTTTTGGCTATTTATAAGAAACAGTTATTATAGTTATGTACTAGGGGATTTTGTTTTTACATTTTTTAATGGGTGAACGTTTCACATCTTAGGGAAGAGTGAATGTTTTTTAATGGCATAGTAGAGTTTTTCTTCATCTCCAGAATCTCCACTGCTCATTTACACTACATGCCTGATAACTTTTCAACTTACCTGAAGGGTACTTCTGCTGAGTAGAGGCACTCCAAGGCAAAATCAATCTTCCTAATGGCAGAGAGAATTGTGCCACCTTAGTTGGTATTACAGGTTATTTAGTATAAACATATGTGTTCCCATTAAGGGCCATCCACATTCAACTAAAATGAGTCACTTGTGTGAGAAGTTTTGTTTATAAATCTGAGACTAATTTCCCTAGTCTATTCTGTATGTGCCATGTGGTATAAAATTGTACAAATGTCAGTGTGCAGCCTCACAATACATTTCTCTGAGAGCAAAATTATGCAGTATATTTCCCAGCAGAATTATAAATAAATAGAACATGAAAAATAAAATAAGTTTGAGGTGAAAACTTACACTACTTATATCTCAGTTAAAAATGCAACTATTGCTTCTGTAACAAGTCACTCACATAGTGGTTACATTAATATACCTCGAATGCAGATTACATTAATTATGTGCACAGATATTTAACCTGTTGGTTGAAATGATCCATTCCCCCTGACTTTTATAATTGACTATATATATATGACCACATCACAAGACTGTATGTACCATGGTTGTCTTTGTTTGAAAGAACATTCTTGCACAACACAGTGGGATGCAGTCAGTCAGCTTTTTCAACTTCATTGGAGGTCCCCTCTTTCAAGCTAGAGTCACTTTCATCTGTAATAGTCAGACAGGAGAGTTTTGCATTTCAGAAAATGTTTCTTCTATATTTTTGGTCGTCTTTTATGTGCTAAAATCTGTGGAATTTTCAGCCTTCCTGAACCTGCCTGAGCACCTCATGATGCTCAGCGATCACCCAGCCACAACTGTGACAGCACTACATGATGAGAAGAGAAGGCTGGAGAAGGAAGGAGGAAGGGGATGGAGGGATGATACAGGCATGATAATCCACTCACCTGCAGACCCTGCAGTGCCCTCTGTGACCTGGCTGCAGCAGCAGTGCCCCAGTGTGCCCATGCTGCAGCACATACAGAGTGTCCTCTGCTACAGTACTGGCACACAAATGATTGTGCTGTCTCCACACCTTATGAGCTGTCCCCTGACCTATTGGTACAAGGCTGTACCTCAGGACACTGCCTGGCTCCTTGTATTAGCAGCACTGTAAGCACAGGTTTGCCAGCAACAGCTTCGTTAGCCCAGGACTGGGGCTTTGGCAGCAGTGGCTGTACAGTCTGGAAGCAGTTTTCCTTTTCACCATATCATTTTCTACCTGTATTTCTGGTGAAGGAGAGGAAATCTCCATTGCACGTGGGGGCTGTTTCTCGTTAAAATTTAACACATATGTGCTGTTCAGTATCTCCCAGCAGGGAGAGCCTGGACTTGGACAGGTATCAACAGGGATTGTAAGGTGGCTGCCATGGGTCTCAGTGGTATCTGGCATACGAAGCACAGATTTTGTCTATGAGGCTGGCTAACCAGTATAGTGAGTTTGACTAGAGTTGTCTGGCAAATAAATTTGAATCTCTCAGTACTTGTGGTCACAGGTGCTGAAGTGTGATGTCAGACCGTAGGTTCCAGATGAAAGCACCACTCAGAGGCCAAACCACTGGGAGATGGTTTGCAAATATTATGGCCTCTGCTGGGGGTATGTATATTGTCTCTAGTGGGTCTCATAGAAAGGTTTTGGAGAACAGAAACCTCTAATTGTTGTGACAGCAGAAGCAGTGTAGAAAATAGAAACTTCTGTAAAACACTGTACTGGGGAGCTTTTGATGGCATTGAAAGATGGCCTGTTGGTAGATAAACCAGGGCCATGTACTGAAAGAAGCTGAAATGTAAAGATGTAAGTTGTAAACACCACAAACCTGCTTCTTGGAATAAGTGTGGACTGTCCAGGAAAACTCCTACAACTCTCAGTCCCAGCTTGAATGCACCCACGAAGTCTGTGGGGCTGCACACTCAGGAAGTTCAGGAGGAGAAGCTAAGTCACTTTTGTTACACCACTAGGTAAACCTTCTAACCTAGACTCACTAAGCCAATGAGAAAACTTGGCTTCTATGTGCTGATATAACTACAAGAAAAAAGTGCAAGAAAAATCCAGTTAAATTCTCCTTTATTTCTGACACTTCTATTTAAATCTGATCATGTCCTACACAGACTCCTTTATATGCTATCAGTTCTGCAAGTTAATACCATTCCTGTAATCCATAAAAACTTTATATGACAGTATTTGGAATCAGTCTTGAACGGCGAGTCAAATAAAGACAGTACATACCAGAATAAAGTTGTTAATTGCAGCAGGTTATGAAATCACTGAAAAAAATATGTTTAAATTAGGGTTGCACTTCTGTTGTAAACCATATAATATAATTTTTACTTGCTTTGTCATGCTATTTTTTCCACAAAATATTATTGTATCTCTGAATAAAGAGGCCTTTTTAACAGATGAATCAGAGTAGTGTATTCAAGGTTCAAGGAATTTTCACCCCACAATTGCAAAAAAAAAACAAACCAAACCAAACCAAACCAAACCAAAAAACCAACCAAACAAACAAAAACAAAACAAAACGAAACAAAAACAAACAAACAAACAAAACAAAAACAAAAACAAAAACAAAAAAACCCCCAACAACAACAAAAAAAAACCAAACAAAAAAATAGAATAAAACAAAAAAAAAACTGTAAGGTCATGCTGTAAGGCCCCGCACAGCGAGTTTATTTAAAAGGGACTTAAGGTACCTCTTTTACTTGAGGTGGTACAAAGAAGAACTTGAAACAAGTTCTCAGGTGGTTAGAGAAGCAAACTGTAGTGGCGTCTCTCTCTCACACACACACACACACACACACACACACACACACACTCCTGCTCTCTCTCTCTCTCTCTATTTGGTTGTTTTGAGCCAGCAATCATTTTCTACAGTCACTCATACATCAAAGACTGTCATAAAACATTTGTTGAAAAGGCAACTTCAATTATGACATTTCTTAACTTTCTATTATTAAATTAAAAGTTCCTAATGTACTCATAAAGTAGCTTTTTCTGTGCACTTATTTCCCACTTTAGCTTTCTTTTTGTTTGGTTTACTTTATTATGTAGTCAAAATGAATTTAGTTTGCCTAATTAGAATACATATAAGCCTATATCATCTTTAGAAATGGAGAATATTCAGTTTAAATGTGCAATAATTAAGAGCAAATGGGACTGAGTATTTAAAATAGTGACAGCTCTGCATTTTAAAATGTTAGTATGCAGTTGTTTGGCTATAGAGAACAAGAAAGGAAAACTGGAAAGGTGCCAATAAAAACATACTGAGAATTTTACTTTCATCTCTATAAGATCAAAGGAACCCAGGATCTTCAGCAAGAATTCAGATTGAAAGTGATGAAATTATAATGCACATTGCAAAATGAGAAGCAAAGTAATTGTTTAGCAATTTGTGGGAAGGTGGAGAACTTTTGTAAGAGAGCAAATGAAGACATAACATGAAGCCCAACCACATGTTTAGAGTCTGTCAGAGGTTATATCCTGAAATGTGGAAGGGTAACAGCCACTAGATATATGCTTCAACTGAAACCATACTCATATCAAAAATAAGGAGGTACTGTTGCGTAACTGGCACAACTGGGGACATCTAATCTTACTAATGTCTACATAATTAGTACAGACTGCAAAAACAAAGGCATAAAGAGCACAGTTTGTATAATGAGTTAGACTGTTCAACCCTGACACTTGGCAAGAACTTACCCAAATATTTCCACTGTGTACTCTCTCAGAAATAATTAATGCATAATAGAATAGCTTCTTTTTTAATGACACAGTTTGACCATTTCTAGTATTTATTTCACAGCTTAGTCAAGAATGTCCATACATACAAGAGAAGGTCACAGTTTTTTGCATTTGCTCCCAGTTTGTCCCACATGAAACTGGAACAAGAAAATGTGATACAGGGTCCAGTAATCCTCTCTCCCCCACAGCATTATAGCAATGATGGTGGTAATAGAAAGACATAAATCCATTCTAAAATGTACAGAGGTTTAAGCAGGAAAGATTTCTAAAAGCAAGCCTTCTGCACCTGTGCTGAAAAAAGGAGGTTTAAAGTAAATCCAGGGGTCTGCATCAGCAAATGTAAATGCTGTACTTCTATTGACTCAGAGAACTGCTCCTACTTATGCCAGAAGTTAATTTGTCTTCGAAGTGCATTTCAAAGGTTTGATTTCCCACTGTTGAATGAAGAAATGGAGTTTAAGGATTAAATTTATTTTCCCTTTACACTGATTTTTGTGTAGCTCAGTAATTCTGAAGGATTTGGGTTTGTTCATAACAGCATGAGCTTTTTTACATTATAGAACTTAATATTATATCCCTAAAACTTCAGGGACTAGATGAATGACTTAATCTTAATAGTGGCTACTGTCCTCACAGTAAGAATACACATATTATTCATAAACTGCTCTCACTAGATAGCAATATTGTTTGTGGTTTGTTTTAAATGAGCTGTTTAAAATTCTGTAATTAATTCGGTAAACATGGCAAAAATGACAGATGGTTATGATAAAGGAACTTAATGCCTCATGGAAATAAGTCAAACCACAATCACTAACAGATGTTTTCTGCAAAGCCAGATTGTGTGTGTGTGTATATACACATTGCACAGATATATATATGTATATGGTAGAAATATGGATTTATATATGTGTATTTATGTGCATATCTATCTGTATGTGTAAATGTTACTCAAATGCTTTCCCCACACTGTTGCACTAGCACTACTCCTTAGTGCAATAATGACCACAATTATTCCTGCAGTCATACAAAAGACTTCTATCAAGGACAATTCCTTAAATTCTCATTAGTTTAGAAATCATTTACAGATAGCACTTTTGGTGACTTGTTCATGAGTTAGAAATATTTGTTATCAGGAAAAAAGTCAAAGCAATAGTTTTGAAAATTGTTTTAATGCTATATAAAATTGGTTTCTGAAATGCGGTTACCAGAAGACAACAGTGGAACCAGAGTTTAACAGTAGCCAGAATTATTGTTACTTTACAGACATAACATAGAGTCAGTGAGGTGACAGTATCATGGGCAATCATTGTTTTTCAGCGTTATCAATTGAAGATTAAAACACATACTTCATACCATGCATAAATACACATTTTAAAATCTAATAATCATAATCTCCAGTGTTAGTGATCTTGCATTCAGACTTGTATTCTGACAAACCCCTTCCCTGGAAGGGGTTGCCATGACAGAAGCAGTCTTTAGAAGATTCTTGGGACCATCTAAGCGTGTCATGGACAAGCAGCACAGGTATGCAGGGACTGGTGATTTCATCCTTAGGCTTTGTCAGTCTCCAAGAGGCTGAGAACACGATCTGGGTATACACTCTAGACCAGACGCAGATCCGTATCTGTTTAATAGCAGCATGCTCGCCAGGCCTGCTCACACACTGTTGGAAGGAAAGGGTTAAAACCGGAAGATTTGGAAAAGAGGAGGGAATAATTTCACTCAGAGTGACCTTGCTGCTGGGAAGGCTAAAAGTATTGGTGTGGGGAAACTCCACTTATTACACCTTGTGTTGCTCATCCTCTGCCTGTTGTGGGAAGTAGAATCCCTGTATAGAGATACCACACTCACAGATATGCTTGAGCCTCCTGCTGGGAGAGAATGAGGCTGCAAAAGCCCAGCCTTGTGATAAACTGTGTGCGTGAAGCCTTTCCTTGCATTGGGGCAGGCAGTGTCTCCTCCTACCCTGCTGTGCTCTAGGGTGAACTGAGTCCAGCAGAGCCTGTGTCCCCATGTGCCTTTGTCCACAGGGATGATCCTAATGGAGCCTGTGTTCTCATGTGTCTCTTTTCACTGGGATGGACTAAGCCTACCCAAGCCCATGTCCCCATGTGTCTCTGTCCACTGGGACGAGCTGATCCTAACCAAACCTGTGTTGCCCCTTGTCCCTGCCACCCATTGTTAGCAAGGTAATGAAATAAATCTACACTTTGCACTTTGTGGTGGTGGCCCTGGTTACCTGTATGTGTCAATTCACACACACATCCACCCCCACTTCTCTTTGCAGAAAACAGATGGACTAAAGTCACAGTATGCTGCAAGAAGTTTCCTGGCTTGGAAGATCAGAATTCCAGAGGTATGTAGTGACTGGCTGTACTTTGCAGACACTAGGTACTCTGAGCTGGCATGATTTCGTCTGTGACTCTAGACTCTTTCAGCACAGCCAGGGTTCACTACTACCTATGAAGACTTTTTTACCCACATACATTGACACTGGATATCCATTTGTGATGTCGGAGAGAAGGAAACAGAAATTAATGATTTCATTTAAATTCTGACATTTCTAAATCTGAAGAACTCACTTGAACTACAGATAAAATGCAACCTCCTAGCTATCAGAGAAAAATACCATCAGGTGGGAAGTACTTAATCAAAAATTCTTTTGAGGACCACAAAAACAATTCAATTAAGAGCTCTTCAAAAGTAATTGTCAAATATGTAAGTTAAAAAAATATATGTCTGAGTAAGCGTCTCCTGGTATTTTAGAATACAGCCATCTATTTAATTTATTTATGTTTCCCAGGGAAGTGCTCAGGGTCTACTGCAGAGAGTAATTTTTTTTTAGTATCTTTATATTGTTACAATGCTGTTTTTATATGATTTCTCTGCTTTTTGTCATTTCTGTGATGCACAGAGTAATCAAAACCTCAAGGAACTGAGGAGGGCTAAGTATCTGTAAAGTTTTTTGGTGTCCTAAGAAGCTCACTATTACAGAGACACAGTGTATAAGAGAACAGCGAGGTTATGAAGTCAATACTTTATTCAGGATCTACACATAGAATAACTTCATCTGCAGTAAACTCAAAGGAACTGTTGTCCAACTTTAAAGAGAAATTTAATGGCAATATTCAAAACCAAGGGTACAAAATCAATAGAATTATTGCTATAAATCAGAAGAAATAGGAGGCTGAATAGGGAGAGCTCATTGTCTCTGAGCTTGCATAACCAGCTCCTTCTGGCTCTTAGCTTAATCATTAGACCAAACATTATGCTGTTTTGTGATGTGGATCCTATCTGGATTTCTAGCTTAGTTTTTGTCATGCAAAAGATGCTGCAAGGCTTGAAGTAATCTCACTGAAATGAATAACTCATTTGAAAGTGAATGGAATAGAGACCTGCCTTGGAAACACTTAAAGATTTCAGAAGACTACATTAGAATACCACACAAAGGGTCCTCCCAATTGTACTAGATGTTTTACAAGCATGTAGGCTCTCCAGATGGAATCCATTAGACTCAAGGAGATTTGAATCAGAGATATAATCATTCTTCTAGAGAGTTTCTGCAGTAAACAGACAATACTGACAAGAATAACAGTACCTCATATATGTGAATACCCATGAATAAATTTCACAGACATTCACTGATGAGATTGGATTAGAACTCAAGACCTGCCTCCAAAAGTGTTTGCAAGGGCACAGTTTTATAGCTTGTGATTATTGTGAAAACACATGTTGGGATTCCCTAATGTACTTTATAGAGGCTCAGGCGCGATATAAAAAGCAAAAGCAAACAAAATCACATTGTAATATTTTACAGAAAAAAAGTGGGACTAACATCACAAAATAAGAAGCATTATCAATTTTAAAAGTGTCATTGGAAATTGTTAAAACTAGTAATCTGCAAGTTGCTTCGTGGAAATATTTAAACAAACTGCTTCTAAATTTACAGGAGTATGCTGAATTTTCTTTCACTTAAATATTCTCAGAGAATTCACCTGCAGTGCAAACTCTAAAGATATCCTAATTTCTCTTCTCTCAACCTGTGAGGCCTCAGCACTGCACTGTGTGACAAGTGGTGAAACTCAGTCAGGTTACGTGATAGACGTGGAATCGTGCTGTCATGACCCTCTCCAAGGATCTTTGGACTAAACCTTCCCATTAAGAACAGACCCCTAGCTTCAACCCCACATTTCTCTTCCATTAAATGACCTAGGTTTCAGTTGGACCCAGTTGAAGGGTGCCTGGCATGCAGAGTGACCGAGTAAGCAATGTCTCAGTGCAGCAGAGCAAAGTGAGAGGAGAGCTTTGCAGATGAGCAAAGTGAGAGTGGAGCTGGTGTACTGATACCTTCAGTGTCTAAGAGCTGTCAGGCAGCTGTTTGCCTGATGGCAACCAAGACAGATTTTTTTTCTTTTTTTTTTTTTTAAAGGTGTAACTGTTGGCTAATCAAACTATCATTTAAAACTACTCCTACACTGCCTGCTGGTGCTGCTATCAGTGCTGCTACTATTACTCCTCCTACCGATATTAACCTGCATTTTCTGATCACATTCTTGTATACAGTATTTTTTCTACATCAGGATAGTTATCGGGCTTTGAAATAGCATACTTCATCAAGACAATGATTTTTTTCTTAATTTGGTTAACATGTGCTTCTCTTTGATTAATAACTGTGTAAACTATGTCTAACATAAAAATTTTAATTTCATTAATGGTGTAAATCCTCTGCTTATCTATTCTGATATGCTAATAGAATACAGAGAAATTTAATTAAATTTGGTATAAAATTTGAATCTATGTATTTTTGATTTTGTTCACTTCTGAATCTTTTAATTCTTCATATACATTCAGTTGGAGATTGCCACGAAGTTTAAAAAATAACAATTGGAGCATGCTAAATGAAAAAAATATAAGAAATTAGAAAGCAAAAACTTTTCTTTGGAGGATTTGAAATCCCTTGCAATGGTTTTCTTCCATTCTCATTTCTAAGAATGCTACAAGATGTAGGAAATGCCATAACACTCTTTTCTTACAGGTTTTCAAAGTATCCTTTAGAATTTACCTTCCAGAACAGAAAATCCTCTCCTGAATAAAAAGAATCTTAGAACTTATGGGTAGTGGTTTCTTTTTTCCTTTGAATTTTTTATCTAAATTTTAGATAAGTCTCTAAATTATAAAGCTCATGTTCTGGGTTTTTAGTTAAATAAATTTTAATAGAATTATTTTGGCTAAGGTAAAATCATTTAAGAAGTCTGAAAATACCTTCTGTTCCAAGGGTTTTGATATAAAAGTTGAATCATTATCTATATAGCCCAGAAGGTTAAAATTAATTTTACATTATCAATGACAGGTTGAGCAAACAGATGAGAGGTTGTATTAAGAAATCAACATAATGTATAAGCATAATCACATACTTGTTCTCACATATGTATATGTATATACATAAAATAGGGATGCATAACTCTATGTATATCTATGTAACTGAGATTTCTTCACATTTTTCTGCTCTTTAAAATACGACTAGACAGCTGGGATACCCTTGAGCATCAGAAGATTTCCAGGAAAAGAAACTTGGACACTGGTAGCAGCATACTAGAGATTAATTTGGATTTTAAATTTTAAATGTGAGTGAAGCAGGTCTTTACTAAGCAGAAGATGCCATCTCTAGATCAATCCCTTTATCTTCAGCAGAAAGATGAGGATGACATAAACTCACATGGAGTGATTATAGAGAAAAGGAGGTTCATTACAGGTATGGTTTGTACTCCAGTGGCTGCTGATTCTCACCAGTGTTAAAAGGCAATAAAGATGTCACAGATGACATAGGTTGACCAAAACTTGAAATCCTTGAAACCACCATACCATGTGCAAAATGCTCCAAAAACTCTATGAGACACCATAAAAGCACCAAAAAA
>VWZS01002632.1:99804-178458 GCA_013397075.1 Rhabdornis inornatus | reverse complement strand
AAAAAAAAAAAAAAAAAGAAGAAAAAAATGTCTATGAAATGTAAATACGGTTTAATCAGCTTGGAAAGTAGAGACCATATTATTTTTGCTATTGTAATGTCCCCTATACTGTGTGTTCTCTCATTTGGTTCCTAGTCTTCTTCACAGTTTGATTCTTCTTACAGTACATAATCCTTCCGCAAGATTCAGTGCTTACAGCACAATAATGAGTATTTTCTACATATTTCTCCAAGATATTTTTCTTAGCATGTGATCAGACTTTGAAAAACTGCTGTTGTTTTGTAGCTGGTTTTTTCATGTAAACTTTTGCATTTAGAAATAGCTGTGTGAGCAGCAGGAGAATTTGTTCCCTGGCTTGGTCTCTGATTAGATTCAACTCCTGAGGCAGAGATTCTCCCTGGATGGTGCTGTGTGGGCTGAGATTTCTGAAAGAAGACATTACCAATTGTGATGATCTGTTCTAGAACAAGTAAATTGTGATGACAAAACAAACAAGAGAGTGTTTATCTGAGCTTCCTGATACTGAAACCACTATAGATGGCAAAATGGAGCCAGAATGCCATACTGGTATGACAGAAAGGAAACAGTAATTGAATTTCTCTAGAAATAATTTTGTACTTCAATTGGGACATACTATACCCCATGAAGCAAGGAGATAAAAAAGGTTATGAACAAATACATACAACTATATAGATAAATGCTCTGATGTTTACCATCACTGGTAGTTCAGGAATCCTCAGTATGAAGAATTAAGCTCTAATTAAAAAACAAAACTAAACAAACAAGAAGAAAAACAAATTGACCATCACAACCACAAAAGAAACCAAACAAAACCAAACTCATTCAAGCAAAAGCAACAAAAAACACCAAGAAGCAAAACCCCACCATAGCTTCCTGCCCCCAGAACCAACCAACTAAAATCACTAATATGAGAGTAACTTAAGCTTCTTCCTCTTGATGTTGAAATCCATTTCTCCCTAAGCCAAACCTTTAATTTTAAACACAGAAACATTGCAGTCTAAATAACAAATCTGTTGAAACATTAGGGGCTACAAGTCAACAACATGCCAAAGTTTGGCAATGAATGTCTCCTATTTTGAGAAATTTGAAGTGTACACTTCATGCAAAATAAAGCGTGGCTTTTAAGAGAAATATGATGGTGTATTTACTTGCGTACAGGTAAACACACTTAAATTCCATTCTCTTAGATTCCATTGCACTCACTGTCTTGAACAAGAATTTTTTAAAAAGCCTCACTCCCTGCCGATCTTACTGCTTTGTGTCTATAAGAAACACAGTATGCATATTGCCAGTGGTTTCTCTTAACAGCATTAAGTTAAAGTCTTATGCAAAGTATCAGGGTGAACTGTAGTATTCTTTGTCCTTCTTAATAAAATGCCAGGTAAATCTCTTAACCCGTTACCCTCTCTCCAGAGCCTCTGATTAGAAGCATACACAGTTTTCTCAAGTTTGAGAAACATTACTTGGAACAAAACCCTAAATAATTTCTCTTATTCAAAGTTCCTATAAATCTGTAAATTCTTCTTCAATAATGTCTAATATTTTGCAGACAAGGTGTCATTTGATTGATGCAAAATTTCAACTCCCACCCTTTTTTGGGGTATGGGTGGGTAGAGGGGTGGGAAGTGCAGCCTTTAAAGCACAGTGGTTGAGATTCCTGCAATGTCAAACTGAGAATCTACATAGCTAACCTTCAGTCCCGGTCCTGGCACTGGGCTGTGTGCCCCTCAGGCATGCTGAGTGACTGTATCTTCCTTTCACCTTTTTGAGGTAGCTTAGATACAAGCCAGAGCATCTGAAAAATAAGGCTGAACGCTACAGAAAGTCAAGGGAGACAGGTGGTTTCTGCCTTACGGTGACTCAGAGTTGCCTTAACTGAAATGGTATTCACGGTCTTCAGAGGATTAAAAGAGGAACTGTGTAAAATAAGATCTACTTCCCTACCAGAGACAGAAGCTTCACTGTCTGCCTCTTTCAGCTCTCAAACCTCCATCCTATACGAGATAACTTCTACACAACCAGTTCAGGTTTAACAAGGCAACAAGGCTCACCTTTAGTCACAGAAAAACACATTGGCCATGGCAATCACTCTGGAACTCTCAGAGCAGAAAAAATACTCACAGCTGAAGGACAGTTCAAGTTCTGTCCTTAGCCACTGTTAATTGTGGAAGACAATAAGAGGCACTCATGATTTTTAACTCTGGATTTGGCTAGAAAGTTGCTTCTAAAAGGTCTTATGATGAAATGAGCTGTTATTTATATTTTTTTAATTTTTTTTTCCTCCTGTTTCTGAGAAGCCAATACCTATTGAGGAGTCATCCTGGCTTGGTTCCACCTGCTTGAAGCTTCCTAAATGTAGCAGTAGTAGACACGCAAGAAAAATTTTGCTCGAAGATACAACAGAAATTGTCTATGCATAAATGTTTTGTAAAGCATAAAAATATAAAATACAGCTTTTCTGTGTCAAAGCTTTCCCTCAATAGAAGTATCTTTACATCAATCCTCAGATAGGAGCTTCACATTAAAAGTAGATTTGGTCTTTTGCATCTACTTTGGTTAGAACACACACAATGCTTCAAGCTCAAAGGCTGTTGTGTCCTAAGTGAGCAGTGACTAGTTAGAATTTAGACTTCAAAGAAGGCATCTTAATTTTATTAATGGACTCCTTTGAAAGGTATTGGTATAAACTGTTGTGTGGTTTGTTTTTATTTTTTTTTTTCTTTCCTGAGTAATGACTGGCTGGTCTTCCCTTTTTGAAGTAATTTTTAAATAAAATAATAAATTGACAAGATAGTAAAAAAATTTTACTACATCATTCTAGCAATTCACTAGTGTGCTAATTTCTACTATTGTATTTTGAGAGCATCTATTGGAAGTGATGGAATTATTCTGGCATAGAACTGAATTGTGAAAGGAGACTCTTCTGACTAACTGTATGCCAGAGCAATCTTAAGGTCTTCCATTGAAAAACAGTTAGCAAAATGCAGACAATACTTTTTTTTGAAAAATTTGTTTAACAGATATTTAATGTTTCCCTACTTGCTTCTTCCATTAAAATATTTTAAAAGTTTGATTTTAGATAATCTAATTTTTACAGTTTTTAGAGACTTAACCCACAAAAATATCTATTTAAATGTAGATCAACTTTTTTTTTTCCTTTTTCTCCCCCCCCACCCTCAAAAATGCAGATAATACATTTGCAAGTGGGATATCTATCATACGATCAGGAATACAATACTAGTTCTTTATCACTTCCTGACTTTTTGTTGAGCCTTGTGATTATGTTTTTTAGAAAAGCTATCCAGATGTCATTAAAATCTGCTGCTGAAAAAGAATGCGTCAAAATTTTTAGTAAGTTGTTCAAATTATTTATTTCAAAATGTTAATTTTATACCTAGCCTGAACCTCACTAACCACACTGTATTCTTGGATCTGAAAGCATGCAAATCGTTTTTGGGAATAATTCTTGAACTTTTTTTATATTTGATATGTTCTTTTTTATACCTAATGCATTTTTGCTAGGTGTTATACTTGCTTCTAACAAAACTCTCTTCCAGTTTTGGTGATCGGTAGCTTAACATAGATGTAAAAATACGTAAAATACAACAAATTTTCTTTTCTCATGCAAAATTCCTCTAGGCAAACGAAGTGATTTGTCTGACTGTATCAAAAGAAACGGAGGACTGTAGAGTACATGGCTCAGTGCTCGTTTCTTGCATCTATGGATCATACATACTGCAAAAATCATCATATATTAAAGCCTTCTAATTGCAATTTACTACGAGTCAACGTTAGCTGTTGTCTTGGGCAAAATGGCACCGACTTATGTCATCAGAAATATACCATGGCGTATTATGTACTTATTCAGACACAATAACTGGGTCACATTAATGTAGCGTGCATTTTGGATTTTGTGGGAAAGGTTATTTAAGGGAGCAAATCTGAAAAGTATGTTTCTTTTATTAGTGCTCCTGGCATGTTGCATTTTATTAAATTAGTTCAATAAAACTAATACAATCATAAAGCTCATGCATACTCTATCCTTTTAACTATGACTTGAAGAGCTAGTGGCAGATGAAAGGAATCTTGCCACTTCTCTTAAAAGGAATGCTGTGGCATAATCTCTGGAGAATTATAGTAAAATATGAATGATAGACCAATAGTTTTAGATGACGAACTTTGATAATTTCCCTAAATGTGGCAAATATGCTGTGGATCTTCCAGGAAACCTAGTCTCCGTCTCCACTACCTCAAATTTCCCTGCAAATAAGAATGAAAATGGCTTGATCAATGGCACTGAGAGGGATGGACAACTTTCAATAATCATTAGAAACATTACATCAGACCTGTAGAGGCACTAAATTTTAAGAGCTTTCCTTGGAGAATACTCATCCTTCTGAATATTTTTTATTCCAGTTCTTGCTTTTATGGATCCTGAAAAACTGCATATCACCTCTATGCCATGGAGGAAGCCCCATGACATATGGCATCCCATCTCATGCTCTCTCCTTTCAATTGCTACTCAGTCACCGAGTAAATTTCATTACAGTGAGAACCATTTTCCTTATAGATATGTTCATTTTTTTGGATATGTCTTGGCACAATAATCATCTTCAAAATCAAAACCAAGGAATATGCCATTGCATGATTCACTGGCTAACAGATGCGCTATCCACACCTACATCATACAAAGTACTCCTGCAAATATGCCAAATACTGCTAGATTTCTTGGCCTTCTTCCCATTCAAAGACAAGACACACTTGAGACCCCTAATTTTCTTTAAAAATACACCATAAAATTACTAAGAAGTAAAATACAGGCTCATCGTGAGCATTAGCAGGAGTGTTGAATCTCATTTATATGAGAAATAGAATCTAAAAGAAGCTGACTGAACAAAACATGACATTTTAATTTCTTTCTTGAGCTTCAGTACTCGCCTTTATGATATTCATTTTTTCAGTAGGAGCACAAAACTTCAGCTTCAGATGCTTTTTTTTTTTAAATAACATGTTCATTCATTCAGCGTTTAAAAATGAACCCAGTTTTCAGTTGCTTTGTAGCTATAGAACTTTTCTGTTTACAAAACCATTTTGGAATATACAGAAAATTGAATTAATGGACACTACGTACTTTATTTTAGTACCACCCTGACCTTGTCTGAGAAGCTATAGCACGAGACATCCCTTAGAAGACATGGTTTACATGATCAATCTTTTCTTATCAACAGGCAGTAACACCTTAGGAAGGACAATGTAGAGTTGTCACTGACAGTTCCCCAAAACCACCATCTCAATGTTCAATGGTAGCCAAAATAACCAACCAAATGTTGGACATTAGAAGGAGCATCTTATACATCTCGAGTATGGGTTGCTGTTCTTGTGCCTATATTTCATGAAGGCTATAACAGAGTTAGTGACTGCATAGAGAAAATGAAATAAAATCAAGGGATGGAGCACACACCCATGAAAGGCAAAAATGTTGGTAAGCATCAGTTTGGAGAGTGTGAATGCGATGAAAGCACACAAAATAATCATGCAGGCAGTATATGAGAAGAGTGCAAAATTAACGTTCACAGAATGCTGCTATCATAGCAGGTAGTCACAGAAACTAGTAAGAATTTTTCTTAAATAATAACTGGCATCTTTGTATGGTGTGATTTTGGGGGAAAAAAAACCCAACACAGTATGTGAGGACAAAATAGGATACTATTAAAAGCCATTCAAATGAAAAAATTCTGTGGATATTTTTAGTGATTGGGAAGTATGTGAAAACTACAGAGCTTTAAGAATATCTGAGATTAAGAGATAACTGATGATAGAAATGGCATATACATCGTTGATTCTACTTCAAGACAAAGGAACAAGCTGAATGACATATTGAGGTTCTATTCAGACCTATTAATCTATGATTCCCTATGTAATGACTTTAGCTAATACAGACCTGGTGAGTACTTAATTTGGGTTCTTTCATTTCAGTTGCACACAGAGAAATTATTTAGTAAATATTGGCCATCAATGACCAAAGCAAAATTTTGTCAGACTTACCCAGTGTCACAGCAATGAATGAATAATTTCCGTTAATAAGTAGGACCTTACTATGTCTAATTTAATATTTAGCCAAATCTGAAGATTCAGCTGAAGTAACCAGGTAGCTGTTTTCTGCAGATCCAGCAGAGGGAGGTTTGAATTCCATCTTTTTATTTTTCAGGGGACTAGTAAAACTTCCAAGGCCATAAGGTGTCTAGTCTGACATTAAAAGGTTAAGTGATATCAATTTTTTTTCTATAAATGTGACAAAATTAGATATAGCATTTCCTAACATTAATTAAAGAAAAAAGAAACTAAAATTACATTAAACTTAATGATTTGACACTATTAAATTTTATATGAATGTGGATGCAACACAATAGCTTTTCTTCTGTTGTTTTTAAAGATTTTTTTTTTCTGCATCGTGTACCTGTGGCAGCCAGAGCTGAAGTTTCTCTGTGAAGCTGAAATAATTTGTTGACTGTATTTGACTCTGTGTTTTTAACAGTATATTTCACAGATTCTTTTCAAGTATTTCAGCAATGCTAAAATATTGTTTGAATTTGCTGTGGAATGGCAGTGACTGTTTAATCTTTTGTTCAAAAATCCATCTGATTGCTGGCATCTTCAGGGATGCGCAGAGGCAGAGAGCATTATTCCATGGAATGGCAGTGCAGTTACCACAAATTGTATTCTTGTTCTAAGTATGTGACAACATGAAAAAATAAGAGATTTCTTTCATATGATGAATAACATGAAATAGCATATTTGAATATTGTTTTACTGCTGACATTTGTAATAATAAGCAATCAGCTACACAACAGAAAAAAATGCAAACACAGATTTTCTAAACAATACACACTCAATCTATATTTTCTAGGTTTCTGTAATGGATGTAAATGAATATTGAATGTTTCCAGGGTTTTCTCAGACACTGGAGTGCATAGGAAGAATTTTAGCAAGTTCAGAAGTAGGTAGAAAAGAAACAGATTTTTCACAGCCTGCAAAATCTTGCTCTAATTTTGCAAGCACGTCAATATCCCTACTGAAACCACACGAGACTACTCACACATGTAAAGCTACTTGCAAGTGTAAATATTTGTTCAAAGAGACAGGGAATTGCTGTAGGTAAGTATCCTTCATGTAAACAAGCCTGATAAGAAATGTCTGTGTTAGGAATCTTCTGTAAATAGCAAAGAGACTTAGGATGTCTCCACTGCCAATATCAGTAAACCTCCTTTAGCCTTACCAGTTCTGAAGGATCTACAAAAAGACAATATTGTGATAGTTCCTTTAACATAATAGAGGCCGTTGCTTATTTCACCAAATCAGAACTTTGTTGCCACTTTTTTCTCCTTTATTTTTTTTTCCCCTTTAGAGTGCCTTTAGTAGTCAAATCAAGACAAGATTCTAGTTGGCAGTAAAATGTTGATGCTTCCTGAAATTGTTTCTTCATGCCTAAATATACTGCAGTGTGATGATAGTCTAACCATGCCTCTTAGCCTTTTCTTTTTCTAAGCTTTCTGACACATGCAGCAACATGTGCAAATTCATGAACAATTTTCTCTATGCCATCCTTTCAGTTGGCAAATTCAGTTAGGAATCACACAGTAGGGCAAACTGTTGTTCTGTGTAGTAAGAGTGTTTTTTTCTCGTCACTGAGAACATAGGAACTTGCATCTGTCTAGGTTATTCTGCATTATTTTTATCAGCACATATCAAAGGGTTATTATCAAAACTGAATCTTTACTCCACAATCATTCAAATCAATGAGGAGAAACACATGTGAGTTTTGAAGCTGTCAGATCTCATAAACTAGTTTTCTCTCTGGAGAGCCACATGGAATAATTCCAAGACCAAATATGCCTCTTTTTAATTAGGTTAGGTCCCAGATATTATATTTCTATCATATTTTGTCAGAATGCTGTCTTCTGTGCCTGATTTTTTTTGACACAAAAAATATACTTTTGAGTAGAGAGGATTGTCAGTAGGGACTTCTTTAGCTGCAAAATGAAAAATGGCCTTACCCAGTCCACTTGAGAATGAATAGTACACTCTCCAAGAGGCCACTTGCTCTTCCAAGAAGGCTTCCTAACTTGAATGATATTGTTTTGTCTCTTAGATTTTCTGGATATAAAGAATCTGACAGAAAAGTGTGACGTGCCTTTCTTTCATATATTTCAAAGGCAAGAATGATAAGAAAATATTAAAACCGAATATCTGCTTCAGCAACTTACTGTAGTTATGTAACAGAATTAGGGTTAGTTATGAAAGGAACAGGTATCAATAATTCTTCAGGGCCTTGCTTAGTATTTTTGAAAGATGGTTATGTTTCTGTACATAAGATCATGAGCATGGTCCAGCTGGATCCTGGGACTCTGCCTTATAATCCTGCTCCTGAGAGGAAATATCTCAGGCAGAGAAAAGTTAGGCTAAGCCTACACGATGCTTTCTATCATGTTCTCACAGTCTCCAGAAATTTCACCTAAAGTATCTTCCGGGCAGTATTTGGTAATTCTCAATAGATTCTCTGCCATGAATTTGTCCTGTTTCCTCCCTAAACCACATTTTTTTTCAAACATCTGTAGTATCTTTTGGTGTAGGGCTCCATAGATCTCATATGTGTTGAGTACATATTTCAGCGTTTATAATGGAATACAGAGATAAAATATTAACTGCCTCTCAGAATGTCTAAACAACAAAAGGGAAATAATAGAGGATTTTTAACATCTTTACAGATCTTTAAACTAGCAGCAGTATCATAGCAGATGTAGTATTCTCTTTAAGGAATTTTATTTTGCTTGTCTTCCAGTCAGCAAATTTAGTAAATGCTTCTGTAACAATAACTGAATTTATAATCTTTAGCAAAAAAGTAGTATCTTCTTCACTAGTCGTTTTCTGGTATCAGATTACTCCTTTGGAAAGCCTCAAGGCATTTATATTAAGCATAATGTATTGAAAGCTTACTTGAGTCAAATACCTTACTTTGTATTTGCTATTTATATATAAATATACAGTCGCTACAGAAATGTCCACATTATTAAAACCAACCAGTTGGGCACAGAAAAATTGACTAAGACTCATGTTCCATAGAAAAATTGGATTAAGTTGGATAAACACAAAGAAGTAAGAGATTTAGAATCACCCTGAATGTCTCAGTTTAGTATCACATGGAAAAATGATAAAATCATACTCAAGCATCATCGAGTCTGACTCTTGTCCCACTACTGATACTGAAGAAACTTCATAAATTCTTACTGTACATCCTGTGGCATATCAACATGTTATTTTATAATTTTTATGCATGTGTGTTGGTTGTGCATGCGGTTAAGTAATATCTGGCAGCAAGGGTTTGGCACGAACAGGCAAGTTAGCTATTGAGTAACTACTCACAGACAACTAGATACTCTTGAAAGTCTTCTGGTTGTATTCCTAGGTTTTTGGCCCCAAGACACCATTACGGCGTGCCTCTTGAGCATTGGAGGCTGTAAAACTGCTCCAAGTTGTTCTTAGAGAAAAGAAAGTGGATAACATCTGAAAGGAAATTAAAATAAATTCAGAAGATGTTCCACCTTCAGTTTAAAAGCTCACGTTACAGAGAATCCACACAGACCTGTGCAAGTCATTTCAAGCAATACTATGTTTTAAGTCAAACCAACACTTTTTCTAACCCTAAATTTGTTACTTTTTTTTTTTGTCTTGTTATTTCTTTGCCTGAAAAAACGACAGAACATTTCACACACAATTATTGTGTTGAATTCAGATTGGGAGCAGCAGGAAATAAATGTTGCTTTTTTTTTTAGTTTGAAAAGATAAAGGATTTTTTCTAAAAAAACCCCCACATTAGTTATTATGTAGAAAGGTGTTAGAAACTGCAAACATGGTACATTTGTGATTGTGATTATAATGTGCAAAAGTAAGAAGAAACATTTGTTTATCTTCTTCATAAGTATTTAGTACCTTATCATACAACATGATGCAGACTACCTCAGAATGGTACACTGTCACTCATTCTACTCCCAGGTGAAGGAAGTCACTCTAGGAACAGGAACCTCCTTCCCTAACTACTAATGAGTTCTAATCAAACTCAGCTTCAGAAAATAATTTTTCTGAACCTGAAGTATATAAAAGTATGGCTTGCTTATCCACATTATCTCTGCATTGAAGATTTCAGATAAGAGCATAAAAATCAGCTGTAGAGGTCAAAAAACCATGATCACTCTTGGAGAAAGGTTAAGATATAAAAGTTTAACTAAGATTGATTTTGGATTTTGGTGGTCTTTGAGTTAATTAATTAAAAGCAAAAACACATGAAAGACATATTAATATTAATATCTAATCAGAAAGAACATACTTCAGTCAACATAAGTGGATGAACTAGGGAAACCTTTACTAAAACATGACTTGGCCTTCAGGCCCTTCTACAGCACTTCTGCCATCATTGCTGGCTGAGAGAAGGAGTGCCTTTCAGGCTCTTTTACAGCAGCAGCAGCATTTACATGCTATTATTACTTCATGCCCTGCTTTTGCAATGAACCCCTTCTTCATTAGAAATGCTCTGCAGTATTGAACCTCTACCAGCTACACAGTGATAATAGCCTCAGCTTGGAGTGGCATGAAAATAGATGACCTCTAGTATCAGTGATTACAATGAACACATGCATGGTTTGAAATTATTCCCATCATATTTCACATCCCATTATATACATTGAAATTGGAACAGGCTCAGGACAGCAATGTTTATGTAATCAAACTCAGTGAATAGGAATAGAGTGCAGAATTGAATTCAGGAAATGTTGGCAGGCATCCTCAAACCTCAACTATCTTTGTGTGTCCTTTGTCTTTAGAGACATATGAGATAGGATGCCTGTCGTTTGCTGTTGAGAGTATTTGTCTACACAGCTGATGATAAGCCGTAATTTTCATGGCTAAGACAATCTGAACCACAACATTCTTTTACATACAATTATCAAAAACCGCATAATATTTTCTGTCCCAATAATTCCATTTGTTTCTACAGTACTGAGGTCTGTGTGAATAAAAATTATTTTTTCAGTAAATTATTTAATTTAAAATTTAGATAAATTCGATTTTACTCTAATTTCAAATCTACTTATATTTATGCAATAGTTGTAGATCTTTAGGTTCACAGTAGGTGTTCCACAGAAAATCAGAGAAATAAGACACAATTGTTTTATGGATTTATATCGTTTTCTTTATGCCACCATTAGATTTTGGTTTTTAGCAATAAACATTGCATAGTTTCGTCAAGGAAAGCATATCCAAGCAAGACTGAGAGGTTCAGCTTAAGGCATTTTCAAAGGATGCTTCCTTCATGAGAGATTTGAAGGAACAAGAAGGATATAAAAAAATGTCATGAGTACCTGGAAAACAGCAGATCTCAGGTACAGAAAAATCTCTGCCTAAATGTAGGTTGTTTAGAGAATTGGGCACTTGCTGCACAGAGGTGAGGGACTGCCAAAGAAGAGGGTTGTAACTTAGAGAACAGGGCCTTCTGTGTACCACTGCTCACAAGTCTTTGCCCTTTGTTCATCTTTTCTCAGTCTCACTGCTCAGTGAAGAACAAAGCTGTAGATGATTAGCATGTATTAGCCACACTATAGGGGTTATATGCCTTCTTGAAAGATTGTTTTGTTTGAGGAACGGTGCTCGTTTCACCTAAAGAACACAGCTTTTAAACCTGCCACATTCAAGTGTTTGAATTAATTGTTTCTCAGCTGGACAAAGAAATGCTGCTTGATGCTTCATAAACATATCCAGTACAAGCCACTGCTTAATAGAAGACTTCCTTGTCAGGTTTTTGTATGTGTCCCAAGAAGGCATAGTCATTCCTTCTGTGTGTGTGTGTGTGTCTGTGTCTGTGTTTATGTGTGTGTCCTTAACCACGGAAAAAAAAGGCAGCTGGTGTCTTCATAATAACACCAGCCTTAGTGCTATCTTTTGAAATTACACCTGTACTTTTTGAATGCATCTTATTTGGAGCACTAAGATACTTAGACACATACTTGAGCTAAAAAATTTCCTAGACATATATAGTGGCCATAAATACTCTTTGCTCTCAGCCTCTACATGTTCACCCTTCCTTGTATGAATTTATCCTCTCCTCTCTTGTTAGATTACTGGTGGTTTCTCACCTCTTCTGACTCAAAAGGTCTATCAGGTCACCTTTAGAAACAACGATGAATCTTTTCAGGTGACAACACACCATCCTCTAAAAATCACATCTGCTGTCTGATGCTAGGTGGCATTCTGCTATCTGTGATTTCCATAAAGGATTCTGCTGTCATGACAGTTTTAAGCTGGTATAACTATGCTGACATTAATGGAGTTGCTCCTGGTTTATGCTTGAGTAAGTAACAATAGACATAGACCCAATTTATTTAAAAGACATGCAAAACAGAGAGCAGCTTATACTATTGTTTCTACCAAATGCTAATTTGAGTGGTCAAACCAGGAGTATTTAATTAATATATGGCAATTTTAGACCAGTGTAAGTAACTTGACTGAAGTTCTCTCCTTCCTTAGAAGTGACTCAATGAACTGAAGAATCAAAACTCAAGTTTATAGTCCAGATTTGTTAACTATACTCAGAAGTCTAAGAAGATGAATTAGCATTTTAAAATAGTATAACTGTATTTAAAACAGCGAAACTTTTAAACAAAGTAAAACAGGTTCCATGAAAGAGTTTTGTATTTTGTATTAGACACATATGAACACTTAAAGTATACAGAAGGATTGTTTTTAAAATTCTATACTGTAAATGTTTTTGGTATCAGGAAAAATGTCATTGTAATTCACATAGACATAATTTCTCCAGAGCTTTCTTGCAGAGACTATCTCTAGTTAGTGCAAAATACAAACTGTTTTGCTAATCCAGATCTTAGAAATTGCCAATAAGGATTTTTTTTTCCCTAATACTAACTAAATATTGTGATGCTTGATATAAAGTTGGAGTTTGCTTCAACCTTATTAAAGGAAATGAAAATACCTCAAACATAGGGGGCAGATGAGGAGAAATGAAAGAGTAACAAAATAGACTCAATTTTCTTCTGTTGACTGATACAGAGATAGAATTGGAGATAACCAGAGCAACAGCAAAAACTTATCAGAACTATTCCTTGAATTCTCTGTAACTGTGTATGAAAATCCCCAGACTGCTTTAAGGTTTCAAATCAGACAGTGCCTGTGAAGGTTAGAGATTTCTGGGAAAATATCTCTGTATGGTGTACTGGCATTAAGAAGCTATCTAACAAAGACAAGCTGATGCTGCATGTTCCAATTACTGAGAGCTGTAGAGCAAAGACTTTTTGCAAAGCTCTTGGATTTCTTGATAAATAAGAGACACACAGTGTTATGTTTTATAGTTATGGTTAATGACATTGATTTCTTGGCATGACAGCCAGTGAGATACAAAATGAACTCTATACAATAAATGTTTCTTTTCCTAGTGCTAGCATTTTGAACTCTCCCAGATTTTTTATAGATAGAATCAAATGAAACAGCTTCTGAATTATCCCTATCTTTTAACCAAAGTGCAGCTTCCAAAAATTATGGGCATTTCTTATTGGAAAAGTTAGTGTTGTTAAAGGAAAATTTCTTTACTCTTTGGACATTTAACTCTCTCGCTTGATCAAATAATATCCTGGTATGAAAATTTCTTCAACTGTCAAGAAAAGCACAGAGAATTTCTGCCTACTGCCTAAATAAAACAAATTCTTTGTGTCTGGAAGTTTCAGCCAGTTCAAAAAAATTTGATCTGACCTCAGTCCTATTTAGGCCAAGTTTGAGTGCACTGACTTCCATATACCATTCAGAAATGACATCTGCCTAGCAATGCCTGTAAATAGGGCCCTGAAAATCTTACCAGAAAACGAATGTAAGTGTAAAGATTTCTCCTTCACTAGTTGCTTTTTCTGTTTTCTTCAGCTGTTCCTTATTCTTTCAGATGTTTTGTTCCTGTCTGTGCATTCAGTGCCCTGAATGCTGTTTGGACTCGTTCAGCTACGTGTTTGTTATTGTCTTTTGACTTCTGAAGAAATTCTATTAAGATGGACAGTATGGAAATAAATAAAATGGGATTCTGGAAGGCTACATCCGAAAATCCTCTTATGGATTATGGATTCTTATTTCCTAAGCACAATAGCTGAGATTCTATACTGCGTGTTGCTAAAAAAAAACAACACGTCACAGCCCTGGGGAACAAAAGAAAGCCAAAATGATGTTAAGCTTGTCTTACTATTTTCTCTTGTTTAGGTATTGGTCATGCTAGTATTTCAAAAAGCCTCAGGAGACAAGTAGCCTTTCTGTCTGTCTGGTGGGATGTGGTATCACATGGAACCTTTGATGACCCACATAACCTAGTCCAGGTTTCACTTGATGTTCTCACCCTCAGCAGGCTGGTAACATCAAGTTTGTAAAAGTATTACTTTTTTTCTAAGCTAAAATTAGCCTTCCCAAAGAAACCTGGAATTTTAGAGAACACATAGACCATGCAGACCTTCTGCCTGACAAATAAAAGAAACATAAGGTAAAAATTTTACTCATCTTTTTTGTTTGTTAGTACAGTTTTATTAATATTATCTTTAGCTCCTCTGTTCTCAATCTATTTAGGATCTAGAGACCTTTAAGAGTTCCTTGATTTCATTTTTTTTGGCACAATCCTTCTGCACAGACTGTTTTGAATTAGCAAAACTAAACCATTGTCCCACCCAACACATAAAACATAAACAAATAAATAGACCTTATAATATAACTTGAAGGAAGCAGGTGTAGTTCAGCTTCAGAAAAGTAGATTACAGTGATGAAGGTTTTTCATTATAAAATTACAGCAGAAATAAATAAATATGGAAACTATCAGTCTGAGAAACCCAGGTTATTCTATCTGTAGGAAAAAAACTTTCAAAAAAATAAAAACTTTACCCATAAATGACAAAAAAAAATTCTACCAGCTTCCAATTTTCAGTGAATTCTCTTCCCTGTAGAATGTGTATATATCGTGTACCAGTCATTAAAAAAAAGTAGGAGAGAAGACAGTTAAAACTGGTGGATAACATTTGACTAAATAACTCCTATCATTAAGCTCTGAAAATTTTGAATTAACAGAGGTAAAAAATCATTACATAGCAAAAATTTATTGAGCTTCATATCTTTTTGTATGTATTCAAAGATCCAGTTTTGTCTTGAAAACACTGAAACCAATAAATCAAGTTCTGCATGAAAGCTGTGATACTTCTTTGATTGTCTATGAAAGACTTGATCAGAACCAGAATACTGTGATTTTTTAATTGGTTAGATGATGTTTTACAGTTAATTGACTTACTGAACATCTGTCATTTCTTCCTCAGCCAATAGAGACAAACAGATAAAAATTGTTTAAAATCATTCCCAACTACACATAGCTATGATAGAATTAGGGGTTTTTCACACACTCATTTAGCTACTTACTTGCTTGCTTTCCAAAATAGAAATTCTGGAAAGTTGACAAACCTAGAATAGAAAATTTTCCCTTCTCATTTTACATGGTTAATTCCTTTTGGGCAGAGCTGTTAATTACCTGCGTAAAATTTATTAAGCCTTACTCCCCCACTAATTTTTGGCTGATATACATTACTTCTTCAATGCAGCTGTAAGCTCAGTTTAAGGGATCCTTTAAACATCCAGAGTACAGAGATATTTATAGTGTGAAACTAATGCAAACCAGCAAAATATACCAGTTTTCTGCATCACCACTGAACTGTAAAAAAGATCTGTTTATTTACACTTCCTGAACATTTGGCGACTCTGCCTATATCTACGGGAACATACTCCTAGGAACCTAGATGATGAAGATCCTACCTTAGAGAATGCATAACCTTGACAAGTAAATACCCTTATTATTATGTATTTTTGAAAGCTAAAAATATTCAAACTTCCTTCACATTATATTGTGTTCCTCTCTTTTTTATTTTTTATTTGATCTCAAAGCCTATTGACAATGAATGCAAGAAGTAATAGTCTCAGATTATTTAACTTTACCTTTCTTTTACAATTAAGTTTCTGTTAGTAGTGCCTCCTCTATTTTTTTTGCCACAGGCAAGCTATTTATTTTATAGTACTTGTGCATTTTATTATTTTCTGTGAAATTAAAACCAAGGACATGAACTCAGGATGCTCTACTTTACCCTCAAAATTATATTCTTGACTCTTTTGCTACCAGTGGCTTTGAGTAATTTATTATCAATTTTATTTGTTATTTTTACTATTCACTTCTCTAATGCATGTGCTGTCCTCTGCAGTCCTATTCAAACAAGTAAACAAACAAATCTTAAATATCTTTTCTCCTGTTTTTTCCTGCGAACCTCTTCTAAAATCTCATAATTGCTTCTTCCTTGTATAACTAATGTGCTAAAGTGCAAAGTCACAGAAATGGGCAAACTATGCCAGCAGCTATATTCCCAATCAAATCAGATGAAAGCTGCTGTGTTCATACCCAACACCCTGATGACTCAGAAATGAAGCCTTTACTTCAAACAGTGTTCTTCAATAATCTTTTCCATATTAGATGCTGAAAGAATTTAATTTCAGATATCTCATGCTTTTAACTGCTTGAAAAGAGCCTTCCAGGACACTTTTTTTACTCCTTCAGAAGAAAATATATTTTCCATAGAAGAGGGAGTGGGAATAGGTTCATTGCTCTAACATACTGCATAAATACACACTCGGAAATTTTTATTCCTGAGTTTGTCACACTTCAGAATGCCAATAATGTGAATGATACAAGTGTTTCTTGCTTTATATTGCCAGTGATACCTACCTTCTATTTTGGAATAATAAGAAATATGAAGCATCTGGTCTTCTTTAGATCATGCATGCACAATTACGCAAAATAGAAAATAACAGCACAGGATAGGAAGTATAATCTCTAATCTGAATGTTTTTTCTTGAAGAAGATGATGTTCAGTGCTAATTATGGCACATCAAGCCATACCATATGGTGTTACTGAGTAAGAAGTCCAAAGAAAATCATACTACCACTGAGTAATATGGCAGAATCTGCTCCTTGTGTTTTTAAAGTATCTGTCTCGCTAAAGGGTAAACATTTATCAACCTACCTTACTTATTACTTCAGCTCTTTTAACCTGATATTTATATCTTGTACATGCTAATTATTCCATTTCATTTTTTTTCTCAACAGAAATTCTTCTGGTTTAAAAACTATTATTAATATTACTGAAAATCCATCTGAGCAGAACTATTTTATAATTCAAACACTCTTCATGGCAGATGTGATATTTAATAAACTTTCTTGGATTCTACGATAATGATCTACGCTTTTACCCTGAATCTGAAAAAGAATAAAAACACATTTTCAGACTATGAGACATCTCTTATTGTTGCTACAAATACCATGTTGTCTTTGTATTAAGGAAATGGTACCCAGCTTCAAAGTACCACAAAATGTTTGATCTCCTAAGCAAATCAAGGAGACTTTTCTATTTGTCACCACATAAATGTCACACACCCCAGACCCTCTTTCGGCTTACATAACTTTAGCAGATAGTGTACCTATATTTATTTTATATTATAACCATACCAAGTGTAAAATACATGAAACCTTCACACTCTGTCTTGCTCCCTGTATAAAGAAATGTGATGGACAGCATGTGGAGTTAAAGTAGTAAGCATAATATAAAGTCTGTGTTTCAGAAGATTATTCAGAAGTTTCAGTTTATTCACATTACTTCATGCTAAGAAAAAAGTCTTCTTAGGTTGTGTTGGGATGTGTTGGGACAAACTAGAAAAGAGAGGAGTTTCTAGCATAGAAACAGTTAGTTGCATTTTAAAAAAAGTAATTTAAGTCAGTAGTAGTGTAGAGAGCAACCAGTTCCCAACAAAACAAAAAAAAAAAGAAAAAAACAAACAAATAAAAAAATTTAAAAATTCAACACAACAGAGAAGCTCCTGAACAAGTGCAATATAGAGACTGCATGTCAAAATATTCATCCTCAAATTTTAAGTCAGTCTTATGCTACTTTAACTAGCTTTTTACTTACAGTAAAATGATGATTTAATGCTACCGATACCTACTGTCACATAAACATGACAGAAAGGTCACAGTGAAAAAGCATTCGGAGATGTGTGCAAGCTAGAGAAGTATCAGTGAATGTGCTGATAGTGGAAATACCCGAAAATATTGTTAAGCAGGTGAATCTGAGACTGTTGAAAACAAGGCAGTTTGCAAGTACACCTGCTTCATCATAACCAAAGTTTCCCCCTCTTCTGGATTTTAATAGCACTTAATTATGCTTCCACTAGATCAAACAAGAGATAGGATTTTTAAAATGTCATATTCTATCGCTTTATAGACCACTTGGAGCTATTAAGGTCCATATGAGTTCAATAATACTCATTCTGAAACTCAGCAAATAAATATTTATAAATGATAAGGAAATATTGCTCCTTGGAGCCTATCAATAATTCATATTCTAGAAGTCCTTAAATATATGATAAACCATAATGGCTCCAATGGAGCAGTCAACTCTCATAAACTTCTAGGAAGATTTTTTTTTTTTTATTTCATGTAAGTCTCCATTACAATTCTACAGGAGAGGAACCATGCATTAAAATAGCTCTGCAAAAGTGTTAGTATAGATGTGCTTGGTTTATAATAATACTCTTTGTGGCTGGGGATAAGTTGCTATTTGTGGTAGGCACTATGGGGTTTTATGCTTTTTATGCAGTATTACAAATACAAAGTGCTTAGCAATTCCCTTTATTCCTAATAATAATTATTCTTAGTTTCCTTGCAGCTGCCTTGAAGAGGTCCCCAGTGCATTAAATGCCATAGAAAATGTAGAAAAGCTTAACACACATGCAAAAGTTTTGTTTAAACCGAACAACATAAACCTAATGAGCTACATGGCATTGTAACATTAAATTGGCATAAAAATGCTTTGGTAAAGCTATCTTAATTCTGTGCAAAAACAATTATGTATGCAAATTTTAGTCCTTCTTGAAGTAGTTATACCTGGGCAAAATCTACTTGTGGACAAGGACTGAGAGGTGGTTCCCATGCTGCTTACAATTTTTCCAAGACAAACATAAGGTAAAGCCAAGAAAATGAGAGACTCATGAGGAGGTGAAATGACTTTCACATATTAACACAGCAGGTTAATAATGACAGCCATGAATCTTTAATAACCAGGGAAAATATGTGAGATCTTTACTGCCATGTATGCATCATCCCCCTCTTACACTGTTCACTTAACAACATGCAGTGAATTAATGACTTCAGCCTTTAACTCTGCATTTTCCTTCTATACCAATGGTTTAAGCTGACTTGATGAAGCATGATACTGTGATACTTATTTTGCCACTATATCCAGTGTTTCTAGAGAATAATTCAGGTGAAGAGACCTCCTCGTGAAGAGGATCAGGGCAGCAGCAGCACTGAATCATTATTGGAGGGAAAAAATAATATTCTTATTAGGAGGCACTGCCTGAAGTTCGTATCTGATTCTTTCTCTTTAGAAAGCTTCTAGTAGAATGAGACCTCTCAAGATGTCTCTATGTGATAGATGTAGTTGCTATTAGATTTTATTTAACAAAGAAATTACAAGAAAAAAGAAGCAAAATCTAAACTGTTGGATGTAATCAGTGTAGAAAAGGATTAAAGCAATTGTCCTAATTTACTTTAGTAGCAGAATGAGATTTTGTGAGCTTTGGGGAGTTCTTCCGTATTTCAACCAGTATTAACAAATTGTACTTTGGGTAGTCCCAAAGTGAAAGGAAGGCATACACATACAATGAAAGAAAAGCCAACATATTTGCTTAAAAGAAGGATGAAATCTTTGTTCACAAGGCTCAACAGGTCAGTAAATTGGTGATGTAGCAATTTGCATGTATCCAGCCTCCTTACTTCAAACTTCTTCCAGGCTTTTCTTCCACGTCTTCCGGTGTGCCTGCAGGAGGAAGCACCAAGCAATGAATTTTATTTTTTTTTCCTGCTAAAAAGGTAGTTTTTCTGCAATAGCAATCATCTCAGTCACAGGAACTTAGAGCCCTCAGAACACCACTGGTCCTTACTTTTTCTGGCTATTTCTCCTGGTACCTGTGCTCCCGTGCCTCCTGTATAGAAGCCCCACAGTACCTCAGGCCTGAGCCCACAGACTCAGCATAGCTAAGACGTGGGCAAGTAGGGGCCAGTGGTGTCCCAGGCTGCTGCTTTCTTGCCTGCTGGTCACTGGGCTGGCAGTGGGTTCTCTTATTGCCAGATGCCCTGCCCTGCTAGTCCTGTTCATGTGCCAGAGGGTGCTGCTGGTTTTGGAGGCAGCATCAGCCCTATTTGTCTTGTGGTCACCCTTGGTTCTAGCTTGTCTTCTCTCAAAAAACTCAACCCTGACCGGTGCCAGCCAACCTTACCTGCCTGCAGACTTGTTCTACAAGAATGGGAAAGAAAGAAGTAGAATATTGAGGGTGCTACTAACACTCCAAGTGCAAAGATCTCAAGATTAGGAAGAGGAAAGCCAGGAGCTACATTTTTTGCTGTTCTCTGAGCCTTGCTCCAGGTCACTCCACTTCATCTGCCTGACAATAACGCACATGCAGGTACCAGTCATTGTATACTGAGAACAGTTATATTAACAGCTTTACTCTTTTTCACTGGTTTTTGGAGTAGAAAGAGCCAATATTTAGAGCTGCCTTAATATTTCATGTTTTTAAGAGATCGCTGTTGACTTCGCTTAACCTTCCCTTAGGCTCACAATCATAACAAATGCTTCCCCTAAAAACAAATAAAATTTATGGTGTTCCATGGGGTTTTCGAGGGATTTCTAGCTCCTAAAGATACAAAAAAAGAGTTTTAATAGGCAGTTTTTGAAGAGATTTGGGCTATTTCTACATATCACTAATAGTTCATTGATCAGTCTTTCCTGAAGCATTACCACCATGTGGCAATAAAACTTTAGTAGACTGTATTAATATTTTTTTTAATATGGCTTTAGCATAGAATTCTTGCACAAAAATGATTCTAAATTATAGTTTATGCCATTCAGCAAAAGAAAAGTAATGAGAAATAAAGTAAATCAGAGATTTTATTTTCACTACCAATTGCTGCAACAAAATAATCCCTGTTCTATCATGTGTAGTGTAAATGAGACTACTTGAGACATATCTAGCACTGATTTTTTGTGTTCTGAACTAATATATATAGATATAGCCATATATCCAGAAGGAAAAAAAAAGAAAGCAACTTACTTAATATTTGGCAGTCTTTAGTAGCTCTGTGAAAGCAGTTGGGTAATTGTACTAAACTTCTTTGTATACCACTGTACATCTGGATTATACATGACAATTCTTTAAAGATAGATTAATCGAATAAGATCACAGGTTTTGCTCAATATTACACCATGAGGTAAAATTTTAGAGATCACTAACACACTGGCTGTACACACCATCCTTACTTCTCAGAGAAGTTAAACTTGAGTGTTCACACTGTAGTTTTTTTCTCTGATGTATTTAGACAACCTGTGTTTTTTTCTTAAGCTGTAGTTCAACTGATAACCCTCCTGAGTTTTTTGCTTCTCATTTACTGGTTCTCCTGCAACAGCTGTCAGTGTACTAATAAAGTATCTCTACTGATGCTGAACAACTGTGAATATCAGTGTAAAATATGGTTGCTCCACCCCATCTTTTATTTATCTGCTCTCAGAATTGTTTGAGCGTGAAGGCAGAATAGTCTCTGAAGATTGCTCCTGTTTTTCTATTTCAAAGGACAGGGCTACCATGCTGGATGCTTCTCATGTACTGCATGAAATACTTATTCTTTCTCAGTCTGTAGTGCTTCTATCTGGATGACATTCAAATTGGAAGCACTGTTAATCTGAATTATTCTTCTTTGAACGTCAGCTTCAGTGACAGCACAGAACACGGAGCTTAATGTAAAACTCCCAGACCCCTTGACTAGAATTATCTGATTATCTACCCCATCTATAAGTTTGACCTCTGCAATCGGCCTCTACAGCTAATGGAGCTGACTTGCAAAAATCACATGTTCTTTGTATGTCTCACAGATGAGTGTAGCGTGAAAGGGATTAAATTTCTCTGCACTATTGTTCTTCACACTCTAGGATTCTCTGGTGTGCCATTCTTTTAATGTATCTTTTTCATATTCTTTTAATAATTTTATTGAGATCATAAATTGAAAGGTGTAAAGCCAATAATAAAACTTTCTTCTGAAATGCACACACAGAGAGCAGTACTGAAAAGGTTAACTATCCCAGTTAAAGCAATTAAATGTTTTATTTATATTTTGGGGATTAAGCAAGCAATTCAGGCATTGTAACAAATCAAGCTGACAAGTCCTATTCACATAAATGACAATGCGCAGACGAAAATTAGATTAATTTCCAAAATAACAATAATTCCTTTACCCAGAATGCCACATTTATGGAAAGTCTTCAGAGCATTGTTTCCAATTATTTTCAACTCTGAAACAAATTATTACAGAACAACCTTTTCTTTATAAAATTACTTCATTTTGGTGACTCATTGCAGCTTTTCATTCTTTGTATAAATGGACCTTCTTCATTATGTAGACACAGAAGGGATGCAATTGCAAAAAGAAAAGCAAGACAAAGGGGAAAGAAATAGTTTCCTTGTTAATGTAGACACACATCTATGAAAACTTTACTAAATTAATGTAGCTGCAGGGTTCATAATAACCTGTGTGCACTTAGCCTTGCCAGTTGATGCATAGGTTATTTCCCTGGAATTAAGCAGTCATGCGTATTTACCTCACAGTAATATCTTCTGACAGACACATCCGCATATATACAAATACACTTACAATCATGCATGAAAAGGTATGAAAATTAATTAAACTAGAGTTTTTCAATAAGAAGAAAAGAAATTAAAGAAAATGGTTGCGCAATATAGTAGGTCAATGTGGTCAACATAGACACAGAAAGGAAAGAGCAAGGCAAGATCCAGTTATTTCCTAATAAACATAAGCTATGTAGTGGTTGGTTGTTTATTCAGTTTTTAATAGGTTAGGTTGTTGGTAGTCTGTTACCACCTGATCGCGGTCACACTGAAAATATGAGAGTCAGTTTTGTATCACTGATATTAAATTGCTGCAGTGTTACGTCAGCTTCACTTTTAGATCTGGCCCCTGCTGTCCAGAGCCTTTTAAACATTAGGTTACTACAATGCATAATTTATCACTACAGATTAAAGTTAGTCATGCATAGAAGACAAAAGACCAAGCAGGGTGCTTGTCTAGGGGGATTTATGCTGAATATTCATACTTGCTAGCCATTGTCTCTCTAGTCCTAAATCAGAGACCTGATTATCTAAGAGCTTCTCTATCATCTACCAAGATACATGCAGCCTGCAGGATATGCTTTGTAAGTAGTCCTGGTTCTATATGACTTGATTTTATTCAGGAGCAATCCAGGAACATGGCCAAAACCATTTGTGTATAAGGATTTTTCAGAGAGAAGTGTGCTATTTTTTAGGAGACAACTGCTAGTGAAAATGCCAGGGTTTATGTCATTCACTGGCTGACTAACCTGAGCCCTGAGCTGATTTGTTCATGCTGAATGTTTAGGTTTTTTAAGCCTGCTGGATGTAGAATACCATTGAAAGATTAAGTAGGAGAGCCCAGAGCTTTATGTACAACTTTTTTTTTTTTTCATCGCGTAAATCTAACTAAATAAAGAACAAAACCTGGAAGGTATAGTGCGAGCACCATTTGCCTTTGTCGTCTTCCTGCAGTCTATGCCTTTTTCTTTACTTGCTCTCATATAAATATTTACCAAGCTTGATATGCTTAGCTAAAAGAAAGGAAAATCCTCCCCATAAACGATCACAGGGAAACAATGCTCAGATGCTATTCTAAATGCTGGACTTTGCTTTGCCCTATGTGTAAATACTTTTCATGTTTGTCCTAAAAAACACTGCTAGAAGACTTTTTTTCCCCCTATTTATTTTAACAAATATGTGTCTTCTTCTTCACTGTAACAATACAGGAATAGTAATTATCCACTCACTTATTGTGTCGGCCATTCTCTCAGAATAAGGTATCCTGAGTGAACAGTGTGCTTCTCCCTCTACTTCCTCTCGCCAGAGACCTCAATGCCCTCTACGCGATTAATTCCTATGTGATAACACTTTCATTTTAGTTAATGTTATCATATTGTGCAGATAGCTTTTTGCATTTCTGTTACTTTTCAGGAACACAGAACCTTTGCTAAGTGATTCATAACACAGGGCATAATTCTACATTCTCTATCATAATACTTCTTTATCATATCAATGTGAATTTAGTGAGACTGTGTAAGCAAGGAAAAAAAAGATTGTACTGGGAAGACTTCAATGTAATTTCTAAAGTACCTGACCATATGCCACAGGAAAAGTATGTCCTTCATCCCCGTAAAGCCAAAGGGCAAAAGAAGACCACACAACTGACAACAGTTTAAAAAAGTACCTTGCAAAAAATGGCAACTGCAGTTGTTGAGGTACTTTACTAAAAGTGACAGATTTTGGATCTGCTCTTTTTTGCAAGTCCCCTGTGAGTCACACTACCATCATTTCTTTATCTGTAGGAGACAAACTCTGTCCCTTCTGTGAATTATGTCAGCAATCTTCCATCAGACACATGCAATATTGCTAGCTGACACCTTGCAGCAGGTGTTCACTTCTTCCATATGGTGCTTCACACATTTACGTGAACTATCATATCTGAAGCATATTGAATTTGTTCAGCCTACAGAAGTTATCAAGCTAGATGGATGACTTTCTTTTAAGTATGCACATTCATCTTGGCTTGACAAGTGTCCATTTGACACTGAAAATTCTTTTCCTGAGAAGGCTCCAGAATACCATATTACCTGTCACCATAATTGTTGTGTTGACAGAACTTTAGAAGAAGTGTTTGCAGATTCCCACAGGCAAATTACTTGTAGCTTGATATGTCAAAGTATAAAGTACCTCTTCTGAATTGGATAAGTGAGCACAATTTATGAACAAGAGACAAGTCCACACCTCCTTTTAAGCTTTCATTTCATTAATGAGAGTCTTGGGTCTGTGTTACTGGCTGCTTCATCCAATAGTGGAGTGATACTATCTAAAATGGCCTCCAATGAAAAGTCGAATTTTTAATTTTTCTAGAACATATCCTATTGACAAGCCATGTAATCATTCTCTGTTCTCTTGGCCAGCACAATGCTACCGGCAGCAATGAACCTTTAACTACTCTTGTATTTGCTGAAAGAATCCATTCCTGTCACGTGAGTTACATTTGGCATCCTGATTTAATTGAGGCTGCAAATTCGTAGACAGTTTAGTAAGAATACTTATTGACTTCAACAAAACAGGGAAGGATGACACAGTTCCTGTGAAGTGGGATTCAAAAGGAGCAGGCAACACCAGCATTTGTAATTTGATTTTGTGAAAGTAATATATGCTTTTGTTTGTTTGTTTGTTTGTTTAGTGGGGTTTTTTTAAGCTGATACCATAAGAACAAAAATAATAACAAAAAAAAATCTTGGTCAATCTCTATTAGGATGGTGCATGTGAAAAGGCTGGTATACATACAGTACCAAAGGTGTCAATCCCCCATCTATGCAGTGCTTAAAATCCTCTAGCCTATTTCCTAATGTTTTTCTACACTGAACACATTCTTGGCAGTAGCGCCAAAATTAATTAAGCACATAGTCATCCTCTACAAAATCTCTTCCAAAATTAAGTTTTTCTAGAGCAGATTTCACTCCAAAAGCTGGTGTCACTTGTTGCACAAAGTGAAGTGAAAACATCCACAGTAAATAACATTTTGTTTATTAAAACTAAAGTGGATGAGAGGAGGACTCAACCTCTTAGGTCATGAAAAAATTAGGGTTATTATCTATGTAATTAATTAGATTTAGGGCAATTGCTCATAAAGCATGTTAGCCCTGAATCCATTGTCTAGTGTCATGTAGGTGGTGACCTCATGAACATATATTTCTTCTTGTGTTTGCTTTGACTTCAGTTGAAATCAGGTTCATAAACAAGGCAATCATGCAGTCACCGGATATTTCACCCAAAAGCACTGCTATTAAAAAAATTAACCTTCAATTTTTTCAGGACTTTTGGCCTGCTTGAAGAGACTGGGGTTTGTGTAAATGGCTGCAGGCATTTTCCTACCTGATTTGTCCCGCTTATGTGGCTAAAAGGAGTCTGAAGAGCCCATATACATTCCATTTGTATATTCTGATCCTAGCAAACTGCCAGAAGAAGTTAATGTTTGTGTAAAGCTAGATCAAAATTCCACATAACTCATTTTCTTGTCCCTCATGTTAAACAGGAATAAATATTTTTTGCTTCATCATAATGTCATTCAGCCACACGGTATCTCTGGGATCTTTCTGCGGGAACGTCCTATCTCTTTTAGATGAACTCCAAATATTTCACTATTGTTATAAGGTTTGTGTGACAATTAATCCCTTGACTGACCACTTGTGAATTTCTTTATCTGTCCGAGTACAGAATCTTTCCACAGAATCACATAATGGTTAAGGCTGGAAGACACCTCTCAAGCTCATCTTTGTCCAACCTCCTTGCTCAAGGAGGGCTGTTTAGAGCTAGGGAGAAGACTCTGAAACCCTCATTAGGTTTCAGAGTCTCTAAGGATAGAAACTCTGGAATCTCCAAGGGCAACCTGTACCTGTACTCAGCCACCCAGTAAAAAAATGTTTTCTGACGTTCAGATGGAACCTCATGTGTTTCAGTCTGCATCCACTGCTTCTAGTCCTGTCATTGTGCAGCCCTGAAAAGAGTCTGACTCCATTTTTTTTGCACCCTGCCTTCAGCTATTTATATACTTTGGCGAGGTTTCTCTGAGCCTTCTCTTCCCCAGACTGAACAGTCCTAGCTCTCTCAGCTTTTCCTCATGGATAAGATACTTCAGTCTTCTGTGGTTCTTCATTGCACTTTATCCAGTATGTCCATGACTCTCTTGTACTAAGCCTAGAACTGGACACAGCACTCCAGCTGTGGCTTCAACAGCATTGAGTAGAGGGAAAGGATCACCTCCCTGTGCTCACAACACTTCTTCTAATGCAGCACAGAGTACTGCCCACAAGGGCACATTGCTGACCAGTGTTCAACCTGGTGTCTACCAGGACCCTGAGATCCTACTCTGCCAAGCTACTTTCCAGCTGGGTAGCTCCCAGCAAGCATTGGTACATGTGGTTGTTCTTTCCCAGGGGCATAACTTTGCTCTGCTCCTTGTTGAACTTATCAGGTTCCTGTTGATTTATTTCTCCAGCCTGTTGAGATCCCTCCTGATGGCAGCATGGCCCTCTGGCATACCAGCTACTATCCTTTTTGTGGCACATTTTTTGAGGTCACATTCTGTCCGGGTCACTAATGAAGATGTTAAGCAGGACTGGATCCAGTACTGACCCCTGGGGTAGAGGGTTAGTCACTTGCCTCCAACCAGACTTTTTGCTGCTGATCACCACCCTCTGAGCCTGGCCTTTCAGCCCAGTTTTCAATCCATGTTGCTGTTTGCCCATATAGACTGTACATCAACAGCTTCATTCTGTGGACCTTATGTGGGCTGGGGACATGAAAGGCATTACTGAAGTGCTGGTGGACAGTGTCCGCTGCTCTACTCTCACATACCAAGGACAATCATTTCCTTGTAGAAAGTTATCCAGTTAGTTGAGCATGACTTCTCCTTGGTGGAGCAATGCTGACCATTTCTGATGATTTTCTTGATGCTCATGTACTTGAAGAATGCCTTCCAGGATTAGCTGCTCCATCACTTTTCCAGAAACTATGATGAGGTTGACCAACATGTATTTCCCTGGGCCTTCATTCTTCCATAAAGAAGTGACATTAGTGTTCCTGCAGTCTTCAGGAACTTCTCCCAGGCACCATGATTAATTAATGATTATTGAATGTCTTTTCCCCCTCACCCCCCCACCCTTCCCCATGAAATCTCCCTGGTTCTTCAGCACTTCTAGTGCATCCCATCAGGGTTCATGGACTTTTGTGGGCCTGATTTGCTTAAGTGCTTCCTAACTTATTCATCTTCCACCAGGAGTACATTGTCTTTCCTCTAGCCTTTCTGCCTGACCTCTGAAACTTAGTATTCTGAAGACCAGTCCTACTAGTAAAGACTGAAGCAAAGAATTACAGTACTTCTTCCATTTCTGCTTTCTGTGTAACCAGGTCCCCTGTCTTGAGCAATGGGCCCACATTTTCCCTATTTCTCCTTTTGTTGCTTATGTACTTACAAAAGACTTTCTTCTAGTCTTTGACATGCCTGCCAAGATTCAATTCCGTTTGAACTTTAGTTTTCATAATTTCATCTCTGGATGCTTCTATATTCCTCCTGGGTTACCTGTCCTTGCTTCCATCCCCTGTAGGCTTTCTTTTTGTGTTTGAGTTTGTCTGGGGAGTTCCTTATTCATTCATGCAGGCTTCCTAGCATTTTTAACTGATATCATATTTTTTGGGATGGAGCTCTCTTGAGCTCGGAGGCAGCGTTGTTCGAATATTAACCTGCTTTCTTGGGCTCCCCTTCCCTCCAGGGCCTTATCCCATGGGTATCTTCCAATCAGATCTTTGAAGAGACCAAGTTTTCTCTCCTGAAGTCCAGGGCTGTAAGCTTGTTTTTCACTCTCATCCCTGCCCTTGTATCCTGAACTGCACAAACTCACCATCATGCAGCCAAATTACCTTTGATGTTCACATCCCCAAAAAGTCTCACATTTTGGTGAATATGGAGTCCAACACAACACTTTTCATTGGCTCCTCAGTCCTCAGTTGGAGGTGGAATTTGTCATCAATGCAGTCCAAGAACCTTCAGAATTCCTAATGCTCTGCTGTATTGGCCCTCCAACAGATATCAGATGGTTGATCAGGACCAGGGGCTGTGAATGTGGTGCTGCTTCTACATTTTTTCCTTATCCTTTTGTTCTTTCTGATCATGTGGCCTCTAGTGGACACCCACTGTTATGTCACCTTTGCCTGTCCTCTCTTTAATCCTAACACATATTCTCCCTTGTCTATCCTCAGAGAGAGCTCCATGCACTCCTGGTGCATTATCACATTAAGGACAGCCCCCACTGCTTGTCTTCCCTTCCTGTACTTCCTATAGAGCCTGTATCCCTCCATTGCAGCACTCCACTCCTGGGAGCCATCAACCATGCCTCCATGGCCCCAAGAAAATTATACCTCTGCAAACTCAATTCAGATCTCTAACTCACCATGTTTGTTCCCCATACTAAATGCATTAGCACAGGCAGTACCAGTTCTGCAACCAATTATTAAGTTGGTATATTAGTGTACTTCTCTTCCCCTCAGTGGCAGGACTGAGGAAACCAGCTGGATCCTCATGCCCTTGACAACTGCCTACAGAGTTTTGTGGTCACTTGATACTTTTATGGCTCTCAATAATTTTGTGGTCATGATTTCAATCTTTCCAGCTTTCCCTCTGTGGGGACCTCACTCATCTGTTGTGTTGGGTATGGCAATCTTTGTAAAAGTAACTTATTTTTTAAAACTAACATCTATTCCCTTGATGTTAAATCCAAGGTAAGTAGCAGATTATGATCTATAGAGAGATTTTTTAATTTTAAATTGGAGTTTCTTGAAAATATTTGGCAATTTCTTGCATTAAAATTTAGCAACTTGTTGCAAAGACATTTCTACCAACATTTCAATTTTACACAGTTCATCACTGTAAGTACAAGGAGAAATCATCAGTGTGAAAACCTCCTAAAATCCTTCTGTGTAAACCAATTAAAACTGTTAATTAGTCTTTCAAAGTCTAATTTTATAGTATCATAATTTACAAGCTTCACAACCTAGTGCTTTATACTTTTAACTTACACTTCTGTGGTATTTTAAAGTATGTTGGGATGATGAAGTTGCCTATAAAATTATTTTCTCATGCACCCTATTATACTTCTACTTTTAAGTTTTCAAAATTCTTTTCAGTTTTCTCCATTATAGCACAGCTTTTTCTTTGTGAGAGATGTTTGTGGTTGTAATAATTTTCTAATACTTCTGTTTGATCTCATTAGCTTTTATTGAATTCTTTTAAATTCATGCTTAATTTGTGTTTATATCAAAGATTCTCTATGGAATCCACAATCATTCTCTTGTGCCATACGTGTCTTTTCCCATTTGACCGTGATTTTGATTTCCTTCTTCCTCATTTTGTTTGTTCTCATTTTCATAATAGGTATTTACTACATGGTACTTTGTTGTTGGGTTTTTTCCCCCCTGTTGTAAGGGTTAGTAATATCACTGCTTTATTGCACTTCCATTTGTCAGTTTTATCTGGAATAATGCTTTCAACACTTCTCAAGATGTAATCAAAAACTCTCTCAGACCATGAGGTCTTTAATTGGCTGATTCAAGAAATGTCCATTGATGCTGTCAAGTATGTTATCATTGCACCTTTATCTGTATTATTTTAATCCAGAGAATTTCATGACCACTTCTTTTTTCAGCCCCTTCCTAACAGCATGACTTCTCCACAGAAATGATGGGGAGACAAAAAGTCTGGAAGTCATGTTGTTTTCTGACTCCCGCACACTCTGTCTTTCCTTGTGAAGAATCAAAGCTCTGCAAGGGAGATCTTGCACGTCCCAGGAGGAAAGTTATCATAGTCCTGAAAAGATCTACTCCAACACTTCTTGAAGTTCCCATCATGGGAAAAAAAAATGTTGCGGTCCTAGGAATGTTATAGCAGTATAAGGAAAAAGTGAAGGAGAGAAGACAAAGAGAAACTAGAAATTTCTATCAGCTACTGACACCCAAACTTAGTATTATTATAGTAACTGATGCTATGGTGAAAGATTCCAACAGATATTGTTAGCTGTGGAAACACAGAAGAAACTTCCAACTATTGCAATCCTCAGTTACTCCTCAGCAAATATGGCAACATCTAATTCATTCCTTGAATTTGTCAAGCTTACCTTCCCATAGGCACCCATTCTCTTCTGCTCCAAGTTGTAAAAATAAGCCTGTTCACATTTCTGCTGCAAACTTTTCTCAGTCTTTTTTTTTTTTTCTTTTTGTATTATTAGTATTCATACAGCACTTGTAATGGAAAGTGTGAAAATGTAGGGAAATAATCTATGTTGTACATACAGATTTGTCTGCAACTAAACTGAATTGATGAGTTCATTAAAAAAAAAAAAAGAGAGAAAAAATATGACAATGTCAGTGTCCTGGGGTGACTTTGGGATGTTGAATTGTATCCCCATTTGTCTGTTTAGCCCAGAAACAAGTTTTGTACCTTTAAGGCTGGATTTGAGAGTGAAGGAAGGGAAGGAGAAGCGGTGGAATGTCTGAGGGGGTTTTCAAAACACAGAGGTAGGAGTTTCATTGCTTCGTCTCCTGGACCGTGTCACTGTGGTGGACAGTGGGGAGAGTTCTCCTTTGCTTTTAGTCAGTTTTTGACTAACTGAAGAAGAGAGGGTCCCCAGAAAGTTTTTCTCCTTTTTCCCTGGAATTATTCGAACCTGCTCTGGACTGGGGACCCAGTAGGAAGCACCAGGAGTTTGCACATGCGGCCCACCAGGGCCTGGCCAGCGCCATTTTCCAGCACTGGAAGGACTGATAACAGGAGAGAGACTTTCTGAATTTGTCATCTCTTCAGAGCAGCAAGAGGTTTTGTTGTTCGGTATTGCGCTTTTTTTTTTTTTTTTTCCTGTGCTGGGCAGTGATTAGCCTGTTGAATAAACAGGTTTTTTTCACTTCTCTCTGAGGAAATTTCTTCCCAAACCGGCTGGGGGAGAGGCCGCATGAGTTTGCTTCCTGGGGGTGGGCCCTTTGGAGGTTTTCTCCCAAATTTGCCCTAAATCAGGACAGTAAGAGGAAAGGAATAAACTGTTTAGTAACAGCTTCTTTATATGGCTGAATACATCAAATCCCCTTTCTGGGTATCTCTTAGAGGGAGAAGGATATATGTTGAAGCAACATAACAAGAGGAAGCTCTTTTGTAACTGGCTCGATCCCAGTGATTATAAGGTTGATGATAATTAATTACACATGTTGTGCAAAATGTTTCTTATTTTGACAAGAAAGAGACAACTTTATTTGTAGTTTGTAGAAGGAATACCAAGACCAGGTGTGAGCTCAACTCTGAACTTCCTCCTCCATGTGTCGTGCATACAGTGCACTCTACTTAGCGATTGATAACTGGGAAATCATTCCCTACCTTGAGAAATGACAGGAATAGAGAAGAAAAAACACAAAATATTAAAAAAAGTTAAAGCACCTTTAAAGATGTAGCTCCCTTGTCACCAGAAAGGCACAGCAGTGTTCGTAATGAGATATTTCAATCAGGTAGTAACGTCAAGTTTTAAGGGTTATAAAAGCAAATCCAGACAAAAATCAGAACAGGTGAACAGAAAGAAGTGAACTTTAGCCAACCATAAACTTCCTGTGACCTCAGACTCTAAAGACAGATATGTAAAAGACATCTAATAATATTAGTCTTATTTGGAGAGTAGAGAATCAAATAGCAATTTGTGCAATAGAAGTTTGACAAAAGAAGATTTTTAATGATTTGTTTTGTATTTTTGTTGTAAAAATAAGTGCATTCGTATGAAGTATTATACATGTAAATATATATACAGGCAAGTGATTGGTCAAATGAAAACAATTTTCTTTACATGAGATGCAAAGATGAAGGTTTGCAAAGCAATTGCATTTTTATACCAGTTTCCAAAATATAACTTAGGATCACTCTAGTCCAAATGAGTAAGTCAAGATTAGAAACAAATTATTTAAAAAAAAATATTCTTATGTCAAGTTCTGAAAAAAAGAATCAAGAATATGCAACCAACAATAAAGAATATCCAACCAACTTGGGATGCTATAGTCTTTGTGAGTAGTCCAACAGATGCCTGGATCATCAGGATCTAAGAAAAATGGATAATATTTCATGCCCTGCCTGGAATGGAGGTCCATTCCAAGATAAATCTTCAAGGACCTATCTTGTGACCTATCCTGTGCAATATTTCTCTCNAAAAAAACCCAAAAAAACCCAAAACCCAAAACAAACAAACAAACAAAAAAAAAACAAAAAAACAAAACAAAAAGAAAAAACAAAAAACAAAAACAAAAACAAAAAAAGCAGCAACAGCAGCAACAACAACAACAAAAAAACCCACAAAAAAACAAACAGAAGAGACAGAGTGCATCTTCATCGTGTTTCTAAATTATGTCAGACTGAGGATGCAGGTGATAAACCCAAGAGCAGCAAGAGCAGGTCTGGAGCAGACAGACTGGAGGATGAGGCAAGGGCAGCTTCATAATAAAGAATGATTTCCCCACAGGAAGTCTGTGCTATTAACTTCCACACAAATTTTTTCTTTCTTTTACCTGGAAATGACTTCCATGAAGATATGATTTCCAGGAGCTGAAGTAGGGCTCTCTAGCCTGTAATTCCCCAGATCTTTCTTCTGGCATTTGTTGAATACAGGTGCTACATTTGTTCTTTCATGCAAAACCAAGGACCCTCTGACATTGCTGCAACCGCTTTGAGATATTGGAGAGTGGTTTTGAAATAATGTCATCTAAATCCCTCTTTTATAAACACATTAAAGAGCTTAAAAGGAATGCTAAATAATTGTAAGAACTTGTAGTACTGTGCATCCTACAAGTTTGCAGATCTGTGGTTCATAGGATCTACCACATTTTAATACAGTTACATGTAGATGGAAAGGCAGAATCTTACAGTTAGTTCACATGCACACCTTTTCACAAATGTAGCTTGAATTAGAGCCTTCATAGTTTTAGAGATCAAAGTGTGTGAACAAAATTGCGTAAGAATGTCACTTGTTTTAAGCCCATATATTGTACAAAAGCCAATGATTACCACATTTTTTGCAAGACACTTAAGGTCTCCCAGACTTTGTCAAGGAGGGCTACAGAACATAGTTTGTCCCCTAATAGCATCAGCAAAGATTAACTTTGGGCTTGGAACTTTACTTTTGACTGCACTTTCTGTCACCAATTATTTTATGTGCACACCAAATAAAATCAGTCAAGACTGTCAGCAGCATTGATCCCACTTTTCTCTGCCAGATGTTATTCTTGTCCATCTGCTCACGCTTTGCACAACATGAAAAAGAACTGGAGGCTGTGAAGTGACACTGCAATTAACCTTGTAAATGATTTCCCCCTTTGCAAATGAAACCAGCAATTGGGTCCATAACTTACACAATTAAGAGCAGTGCATCTTAGTCATTTTCTGTAATCCTCCACTTAATATTTGATCATTGATTTAATGTTTAATACTGTGGAATCATTGTTCTGGGTCCCTCCTTTCTTGAATGCCCTTGATTTTAAAGATAGTCAGCAAGAAAGCAGCTTGATCTTGCAGATTTACTTGTGCAAGACCCTTGATGAAGGGTCCATAGGTACAAAATTGTTTTCAAAACCTGGATTTCTGTGCAACATGACTTAAAATTTTGTTGTTTCTTAAAACAGTTATTAACAATCTCTTTTAAGCATGGAATATTGAAGCTGTCTGTCAATATCATTTGCCATCATGTGAATAAGAACATGTATAAAAAAGTTTGCATATGTATATTTGATATATACTAAAGTGAAAGGTTTGGAACAGATCACAGTTCAGACAGATTTTGTTAATCTACCTAGATATTCAAATACCTTAATACTTAAAGGTGTTTCTGCTATTTCAAGCTTCTGTTATGGAAAGACTTTCAGTATGTTGCAATTTTTTGAAGAAAAATGCAATTCACTGGAAAGTAAATGAAATAAATGACCAGAGGCTTGTTACAATGGATGATTTAGATGACCAGCTCAGAAGCTGAAATTAAGCTTGCAGAGGTGAAAGCATATTCCATTAAATTAGTATATAGTAAAAAAGATTAAATAGCTTTACCATGGGAGAATTAGGTTAGACGTAGGAAAAATTTCTTCACCAGAAGGGTGGTCAGGCACTGGAATAGGCTATCTGGGGAAGTTGTAGAACCACTATCCCTGGAAGAGTTAAAAAAACATGTGGATATTACCTACAGAGAGATTTAGTGGTGAATATGACAGTGCTGGGTTTACAGCTGGACTCAGTGATTTTAGAGGTCTTCTCCAACCTTACCAATTCTGTGATATCACATAACTTTGCTGTTATTTAATTTCATACTCCACAAATATTTTCTAATTCAGATGAAAAGCACTAGGTTATAATAATAGACAGTTGCATTTTGTGGCCAAGCTGCCATCTCAGTCATGATCTGGAATCAAAAATCAAGTCTTCAGTTGATGAAAGTGTTGGGTACTGCAGCTGGAGCTACAGGACCCACCACTACGCTTTTTTTATAGTAAAATAATTCTACACACAGAGCAAGATTAACTGCACTCTGTGCTGTTATAGCTGAACCCAAAAATGCAAGAAACCACCATTTTGCTAAGTTTTAGTAGATGAAGCAGAAACTTAAAGGTTGCTTTAAGTAGCAGTTCCTTGGTTTATTGGAAAAGAAAAAATCTATGTCATGTACGCTATAAGTAAATTGGGAAATGCATGCTTTCTTCACAATGTCTGGGGAAACTTTTTAAATTCAACTACCTAAAATAAGTTTCAGTGAATTGCCTTAGACTTTCCTCATAAATATTAAATTTTAAACAGAATAAATTTATTAAGAGAAATAGGACTTCTATTAACATATGTAATTTGTTTTTCGCTTGTCATCTCTTTTCTAGTTTTTGTGGAACCTCTTTAAAATCAGCTGAGAACATTCATTACTTGTCAACTATTATAATAACTGTATTTTCCTGTTGTGTATATAAGCCTTCATCTTAAGAGTTCATTGAATTAGTACTGTTTGCAGCTGTGCCATCTCCAAAGTTCTTAGTCATGAGACTTTTATACGTTTCAACTTTTATAATGGAGGACTGGAGAAATTTTTAAAATAGATTGGAATGAAGAATTGCTTAAATTCTAGTTTCTCTTCATGGGGAAGATGAAATTAAGAGCAAAAAAAGCTGAATTGATCATGGTTTTAAATGTTATTAAATAAAACAGTTTTGTTTTTTCTCAATAACTGATTATAAAAACTCAGTAATTCTTGTCATATGGTTTAAAAATAATTGATTGATTTGCTTGTGCTGTATGCTCATGCATACATAGGCTTTTTCTTCAAACAGAACATTATCCTAGGATTAATCATAAAGTAAGGTACAGCACACTCTGAACATGCATAGAACATTTTTTTGAGTGTCCTTGGATAATGAAAGTTTGAGAAATAAACTTATTCCAAGCACACTGGTGTATATTTTTTCCTCATATCACCTTCAGAAGTCACCAACATTTTCTCATTGTGTATCTTTTTCAGTATTTAGAAAATGTGAGGTATGAAGAAGATGGATACTATTATCCTGCCATATTGTGATTCAAGGGAAATGACATTCAGGATAAGTGAAACACATCTTCAAAATACATGCTGATGCACTGTCAACAATCCTCTCCTCTCCTCTCCTCTCCTCTCCTCTCCTCTCTTTTTCCTTTCTTCCTTTCCTAATTGTGGAGATCCAGACTTATATTGCTGTTTAGTCAACAAAGCAGAACTTTTGTTCTATCAAACAGTGGTCATCATCACTTTTTGCCTCATCAAATGAGAGAAAAAGCAATCTATAAAATCCCCTTTTCCACTTCACTGATTTTCCAAATCAGTAAAAGTTGCTACTTTTTGCACAAGTTTGTTTATCTTTATGTCTTTGTGCTGTCCATTTAATTAAAGGTCAGGATCTATGCCTATAATCTTCTTCTGAGATAATAGCTAAACTTAATAGGGTATCTTCTTTGTAACACTGACAGTCTATCACTGCTGATTCCTCATGGTAGCTATTCTGTGTACCTCATCATTCTGCAGCATCTTTCAGTAGACACTGTCTTTAAAATCCCATTTGTACCATTTGGGTCAGGTCAGGAAGACTAATGGCTCTAATCTCGTTGGAATGATATTATTAATCTTGAAGCAGGTGAGGAGCAAGATGCTTGCTCCTGGCAAGGAACTCAAGACTTCAGTTCTGCAGAAGGTAATCCCAGGTTTACTGCACATGGCAGAATAACTCAAAGATTAAGCTATCATTTTTTTGACATTTTAAACCTGTATGCCATTTTAAATAAATTTCAGAAACCTAAGGTGAAGGATTAAAGAGTCTATTTCCAGTTTCATGCAGCTTGATTTAAATTTTCTTAATGTGTTTTTAACAAATAAAGCAAAAGTAATAGGGATAGCTGTGAATCACAGCAGTATTCCTCTATGCTGAACTCTTTGCTTCTGGGTATAACAGGTGCATATTTGCTGATGCTTAGAAATTTGAGAAATTAAATTCACATTTAACACTAGATTCAGCAATATGACATATTTAAATTTCAGGACCTGTTTTTTTCTAAAAGCCATTAACAACAGTTGCAGTCATTGTCACTACTGAAAATTCAATCAGGACTTTTTAGAATCTAGATTTCCAAAATGCTCTCTGTCTGTATCTGTTTTGTGTACCCATTTCAATGGGTACTGATTTGGAGGTAAGCTTTACTTACTGGCTTGTGAACAAGAATGTTAGCAAAGAACAGGGAGGAATATCAGGCTTTTGTTTTCTCTGTGTTTGGGTCCCCATGCACATTCACCTGGAAAATGGATTGGCTAAGCTTATTGTGCCTGGCCAAAGTGTTCCTATAAATTATATCTCCATATGAGAAATATTGATAAAAATATGAAATATTGAGAAATATGATAAAATACCACAGTGCAACACCATTCCTAGAAAGGCCTCAAAAATGACCTTCTGCAAAGACAGATAGGTTTGTGGCCACTGAGCCATAGTTCTTCAAGCCTTTCACATTTCCAGAGGTCTTTTGTTCTTCTATTGCAGTTTCCTGCATAATGTAGTTCCTTGCTTTTAGTCCACAGAGCTGCATTAAGCTGGCACAGACTGAGTGTTTGTAACCTCAGATGGGTTTCAAAGCACCAGCTGAAGAATGGTGCACATGGTGGATGTCCCTTAATACTCACAGCATAGACCCCAAATCCTGCTTCAGTGCACTGGGTTGCTCTCAGCCATTACAGCTTTGCTGGGATTTCCTTGGGTACAAACAGAAACTCGATGTCAGTGACCATGCCAGATAAATTAAGCAGAGGTAATTGAGGAAAATTCAGCATAACATGCACTTTATGTTAACCTGTCTACTAGATGGAATCGTGACATTTGGAGAAATAAGATGGAGACGAGGAACTGTTTGTTTCCCTTCCTGGCTTGAACAGGTCCATCTTAAAATGTTACTAACATATTTCCATCAGATCATTTAAAAAATAGGCAGTTGCAGTGCATGAAACATCTGTGGTCCTATTTAAGTCAAATGAGTCTTAAATAAGCTTCACTGGAATAAAAGTTAAAATATTAAAAAACCTGTATACTTTAAGAAAATACTACATTATTATTATTATCATCATCATCATCATCATCATCATCATCATCATCATCATCATCATTGTTGCTGTTTTCTGGGTTTTTTTTTTTTTGTTTGGTTTTTTTGTTGTTGTTATTATTATACATTTCCATTTTTTCACTTTTAAGATTTGAGCATTTGGTGATTTTTTTCACACTCAAATTACTTCTATTCTCACCTGCATTACTCAAAAGATTTTAAATGGCACAAAATCTTTCTTTTTTGTAAAAAATTGCTTTGTATAACAATGCTCTGCATAAATTGATATTTTTCAATAAAAGAAAAGCAATTGAAACACCATTTTCCTTCTTAGCTTTATGATGGAGTGAAATAAGATTTGCAAAATATTTGCCAGAATGGAAAATTTTGAATTCTCAGTACCAAGAGTTTAGACATAAAATGTTTTCTGAATACCAGTACAGTAAAAAAAACTATGCACTAAAGCTGATCAAAGAGGTGGTAAAGTTCTAACAACCCTTATGCCTAGATGACCTTGGCATTACTATGAAGAAAAGGCTATTACCAAAAATAAAAATCAAGTTCAGTGTCATTTCGTGAGCTTAGAAATATATTTTCTGACTCTTCCTCCACCCTAACATATAAACCACTTTGATTTTACTTTCCAGGGATGCTGGAACTTTTGGGATTTTCAATGAAACCTCCGAAGGACAGGCTAAATGCATTGCACAAATCTCACTGAGAGACACCTGGAACATAAAGGTGTGTATTGCATCAGACCACTGAGGAGCACTCCATGTTTCCATTGATGGAATTTAGTTTTTCTTCTTTGTGGGTGGGAAGAGGTTCCTTCTTGTTCCACACCAAGACCTTCATAAACCAGAAACCATCTTGAGGTGGTAAAAGTTGTCCCAAATATCTCTGCCCAGTTACCGGTAATATTTGACTCCCACTTAACACTCTTGAAAAACTTTCAGTAATCCCTAGCCCTGTACTGATGGAGGGTTAAGGGCATGAAAGGAATTCAGGTATCTCGAGGGACTTTGCAAAAAATTCCCAGTGCTGCACAGAGCTACATTTTTTCTTTAGACTGCACCTGCATAAGGGATGGACCCACCTCGCATTTCACTTCAGTAATACTTGTTCCAATAAGAAAAATCAAGTGTAGGGTGAGACCTGACCTACTTGAGATGTAAGGATATGTATTTTTAGGTCCACGGTTTCTTTCTCAGTTTCAGGATCCCCAGTGCTCCTTGTCTATCTATATAATTTAAGAACAATTAGTAGTTTTAGTAACAGCACATTGTTTAGTAATGTTTCTTCCCTTTTGGTTAACCATATAAATAGTTATATGGTTACATATCAGGTACTAATTGATCAGAAACTCAAATTTATGTTTTGAAACCAGGTCAGATGTGGGCTAAACTTTGTAACACACATGCCTTTTCTTTCTAGGCCCAATTCCATTTGAAGGAGTTAAATTTGAACAACAAAGCAATCTCTAATATTCTCCATTGTAATGTGGAACTAGTAAAGCACAGAAAATAAGAGCAAGCTGTTCTCTGTTCTGGCCACTGTTGCTTTGCCAGAATTATTTTGAAAGTCCCAAGGCAGAATTTTTACTAATGATAAAAGATAATTATTGCAAGTAAGAAAAAATTCCTCTTTCTATACTAACACTGCCAGTGAATAAAAACAAACAAGCAAGCAAACAACTACTCTCTACAACCCATTTGTATGGAGAGTATTTATTGCAGTTAAAATTATAAGAAAATTAGGAAAAAAACCCAAAAAAACAACTCTATGTTTAGAATTATTTTAGCTAATAACATTTATTTCAGTGTAAAGCCATGGTTTAAAAATTAAGCAAGTATGCTTTCAGGGCTTTTCATTTCCAGATAACACCATATGGTTATCACTTGTCTAATGAAGACACAAAACACCCTGTGGATTCCATTGAATGTTCTCTTTCTTTCTGACATGACACATGTTTACAGCAGAAAGAGAACCAGCTTTCTTCCCTATTGTTGCCTTTCCACAACCTGGAAGTACACTAGGCAACTTTTTCACCTGGTTCAACCATTCTTTCTATGTCCTGTGTGGTTTGTTCTCTTTTGCTTGGTAAATTTACATATAGTTTGGAAATTAAAAATTAGATCTGCTCCAGGCTCCTGGGGTGTTTTTGAATAATGCAAGACTGAACAAAATTGCCTGCAGCTCTTCTTCAACTTGCTTGGTAATGTCATTCTCCATTGTAAAGCCTCAATGCTTATTAGGCTTTTGAGTGAACAAGACCCTTGCAATAATGGCCAAAAAACACGTCGTCAAGCCATCAGGAAATTTGAGCTGATGTGCGCAGAGGAGCTATTAGGAGCTGCTAAAGTGAAAAGTGATATTATGTAGATCACTGAAATGTGGGCATCTTCTTAGCCTTTTGGAAAATGTGATGAAAGTTCAAAGTCATACTGACACAATTTTGTAGAAGTAGTCGGGTTATTTCCTTCTCTCTTCACATATGCCTAATTTCTTCTTCAGAAATATGTGCATTCAGAGATTTGAATCCTACCAGAAGAGAAACAGGTGGACATGTGATTAGGAAAATTTAATTTTTTTAACAAATATTCTGAAAATATAAATTATATTGATATTTAAAATAAGCCTTTGTCTGATCTTGAAAAGGCTTGTCATCTAAAATTTCATCTAAAATTTCAAGAGGTTTCAAATTCACTTCCAGTCCCAAGATCAAATTATTGGAGGGATATGGTTTGTTTGGGAAAAATTACGAATCTTCTTACAAGGAAGCAACATTTCTTTTCACAGAGGAAAATCTCTTCTTAAAGGAAACACCCCAACAGATGTGTCAATGTAGCAATAAGAAGCTCCAAAATGAGCTTCAGTATATCATCTTCAGCATAAGTGAAATTACAGTAAAAAACTTGCCTTTCAGAGATGTCACCTAAGTACTCAATATAAGTAGGAAAGCTTTGTCAGAAAAGAAGAAATACAAATGAGTTTTATCAACAACTGAATAAGTATTTTTTTTTACTTTTTAGGAGAAAGTTTTGTTTAGGTGCATGTTGAATGTTCTCATTTGATAACCTTAACCTTTGACATCCTTAGAAGGTGATGTAATATTTTCAGGAAGTGTTTTGTGCCTAAAGCTATGGTTTAAGCTTATCTATTTTTTTGAATCAGCTCAGTGTTGTGACCATAGAAATCAATAACCAAAATTATAAATATCATATGTTTTTTAAACAAATAGTAAGTGAGTTTTGGTCCCTGTATACCTGTTAGATACAAACAGGTATCAAATTTATTTTCAAATTTTATTTTACCCTCATTTCCCTCATCATAGGTCATGATTCAATCTCATATGAAATGTAGCAATCGCCTGTGTGTTCCAGGCAAATAAAATACTATATTTATCAAGTGAAGCATCTGTTTTTTTCCTCCTTTAATGAAATTTAGAGGAAGAAAGGCAGGAAGACTCCATTGTCCAAACACATCACTTTGGCTTCAAACAAGCAACCTGGCATATTAAAATATGGACAGAAAATAGAAACTGAACTCAATAGAAATTAGGGGAGATGGAGAAAGGAGCATGAAATTAAATCACTGGCATACTGTGACCTAAGAATGTAGTTAATAATAAGAATCTTAACATGTCTTTCCTGTGGGTACATGAAGTGCAATAGTTATTGAGAGAGATTGTGATGACTCACACTAAATTGGAAAATGACAACTACAGAGGAAATGAGATGAAATCCCATGGTTCTTACACCCTTTTAACTCAGGCGAGTTGCCACTGGCACAAAGAAACCAGCATATGAGGGAGCTATAGGAGTTTGGTTACAAAATCATTCTCTTCCAATGCTAAGCCGCTCCCTGCAGCACACTCTGAATTGTTTTGTCCTATGGTGCCTAAGTGATACATGCAGTGAAACTGAAACCCTTGAGCAATCTCTGTGCGCTGCTTAATTAGTCCATTGGTTTAATGTTTAAAATAAGAAAGCCGAAACCTTTTAATGTTCTGGCTATTAGGCAGTTGCAGCTGATATTTAAGTTCCAAACTCTTTTCTTCCTTTCATCTCTTATAAGCCTATTATTACACGTGGTCTCAAGAGTGATCAAAATCACAGGCGGTGTAGTGGACTACCTTAATTTAACAACACTACCCTCATTACATTCTACCTCCAAGAAAGAGAAGCATTTGTCTCTCCTGTAAGTTGTCCTGTTTTGTTGGGAGGCATAAAACCTCTGATTCATTTCATTCATTCTCAAAGAGCAGCCTGTGCAGTTTTGATGCTGAATGACACCCACAAAGCAAACACCTTTCTAGAGAACCACACAAACTTATGTCTTATAGGTAAGGCTGACAGCTCTATGGAAATTTGGCAAAGATTTTTATAAAGGCATGGTGGTTGTACAGAGATTGTTAAAATTGCAGGGTGGGCTGACCCTGGCTGGATGCCAGGTGGCCATGAAGCCACTATCACTTCCCTCCTCAGCTGGCCAGGGGGAAGAAAAGCCAACAAAAGGCTCATTGGTTGAGTTAAGGACAGGGAGAGATCACTTACTGATTACCATAATGGGCAAAACAGACCCAGCTTGGGAAAATTAATCAAATTAATTAGCAATAAAATCAGAGATAATGAGAAATAAACCCAATTCTTAACACCACCTTCCCTCCAAGTCTTCTTCCTTCCTTAACTTAGCTTCATCCCTGATCTTCTCTCTACCCTCAGTAGTGCAGGGAGCTAGGAATAGAGTCAGTTCATCATATAGTTTTTTTCTGCTGCTACTTTCTCTTTCTCTCCCTTTCTCCAGCATGAGATTCTTCCCAGAAGAGACAGTCCCCCATTAAATTCTCCAGTGTGAGTCCTTCCCATTGGGCTAGAGTTCTTCACAGCCTTCTCCAGTGTATCACTTCCACAGGCTTCAGTCCTTCAGGAAGAGATTGCTCCAGTGCATCCCCTTGACACGGTCACAAGTGCTGCCCACAAACCTGATTCTCTGGGCTCCTCCCTCCCTGGTCCACACGTCCTTCAGGCATCCGTCTCCTCTGGTGTGGCATCCTGCACAGGCTGCAGATGAACATGAATTCCTTGAAAATTTCAAATCCCTTGGCTTTCTATATTCAATATAGAAAACTTGCATGTTATATTTTTTAAGAATACCAGTTGTAGCAAGTATTTGCATTAAATTAGATAGAATAGCCAATTCAATTAATTTTTTTTATAAAGAGAAGACATTGTCATTAATACTTCTAAAAATCAGTGCCTGAATTGTTAACCCATGGCCCTCTGAGACAGGAATTTAGGGAAATTAGTACACAGTAGGTTTAAATTATACTAGAATCCACACATTCCTTGCAAGTATTCTTAGGTGTCTACAAGCTGAAGACTGGAAAACAAAATCCTAGAGCTGCTGTGCCAAAGAGGAAACACACAATCTGCAATTGAAAGTTAAATATGAAAAGGTAGCAAAAATCCACTGTGTTTAAAAATGCTCCCAAACACATCCAAAGAAAATATAAATAGTTAGAGTTCCACTATAAGATTGGGCAGAATTTTTCTTCTACAGAAAATTTAGGCAAGACTGAACAATCCTGCTTAGACTTTATATCAACAAATTATACCATTAATTATTTTACCATGTAAGAAGTTTCATGTATTTGAAATAAGTGAAGAAATTTAATGAGGGTTTTAGTATTAAAAAGGTTAATGTCATTTAAAGAAATTGAAAAATACAAGTTATGCGATCTAAATGAGATAGTAAACCGAAAGTTAAAATATATTAAGCAGGGGGTATCTCATAATTCAATTGTGAGCTTGGTAGCAGCATAATTTTTTAAGCACTGTGTATTTTTAGTAACTTTCTTCACATAATTACTGCCAAATTAACTGGATCAACAACAAATGAATATTTCATAACTGATTACAAATATAAAAGAATTTACTCCTGGAAGGTTGTTGTGATAGTGTTTTTAATGAATACTTGACATTATTAATACTGTAATTCTTTATTTATTTCACATCAGAGTTGTATTTGGCGTTTGGCAGCCATATAAAAATAGATGATCTCTGACTTGAGTATCTTATATAAAATGACAATAGGGCAAAGTGGAAAAAGGATAAGAACAGATAAGTTGATAAAGCTCTTTGGAAGTATAAGATGACTGTCTTTAGCTGACAGCCCAAAAATAACCATTAATCCTGAGAACAAAAGAGAGAAATGTTTTTCTCCACCTGCACTGGGCTTTGCCTCTTATTTCTGACAGGAGAACTGAAGGATTCTTTTGTTATCACTATCATTTCTTTTTCAATGTTGCAGGTGATTTATTTAGTGATTCAAATTATGCTATCATTTGTTTGCTGCATAAATAATCCTTAGACTTCACTTCCCCCCCTGCAGTTTTATTATCCCTATTTTTTGAGCTTTATCCATGTTTCTGACCATCAGGCAGTTGAAAACATAGTTTTAAAAAACACTGAGTTTTTCAGGGAAACTTGGTATTCTGACAGCTGGTATTTTAAGGAAAATACCAAATATTAGGAAACTTATGATAAAAATCATGGGAGTTGACAATGCTGCCATCTAGCCTTAGAAACATAATCAACAGGAGCAATCTGTTACAAAGCCATGAGTCTCTTACTGACCCCATCAGCTTCCAAAATAGCAGGAATCTGAGACTCCTTTCCATGAAGTCTTAGAAGCTTCACCAGGAACAATGAACATGAACAGTGAGTCCTCTGACATCATTCTCGAGCAAGACTGTATTTATTTTGAGCTACTGACATCATATAGACAGATGTACAAAGATTGTGTACATGGGACATTGCTCTGAAACCCCTCATAATAAAAATGAAAAAGCCATCAAGCTTCTGTGTGCTATCCTTTAAGGATGAATTATGATCTCTGCAGTTCATCATATGTTCTCATGACTGGCTTTCTCTGTAAATTGGGCTGGTGTTATGTAAAGCTAAAATTAAAAGACAGGATAGAGAAATATTTTTTTTTTTCTTTGTATAATTACTATTTCTTTGATTTAGGCCACAAATTTGAGGTCCTTTTTTGGTACCTAAGAAGATCAAAGAAAAGTCATCTTCAAATGTATAGCAGTAGAATTGTTTGTGGGTTTTGTTTTAAATGTTGTATTTTAAGATGTGTTTTTATGGACATGTAAATCTTGTATAAATCATGTAAATCTCACGTATAAGATCTATCATTCTTACATGTTCTAATATGTGTACCCTCTTAATACATATGTTTGAAATGCTAATATGTTTGGTGTTTTTTCCATTCTTGCTTTAAAACTAGCATTTGTCATTGTTTTGTTCTAGCTTGTTTCACAATAATTGATTTTGTGTTCAGTTGTTAATTGGTTTAGTTGTAACTTTATTGAAATTCATGGATTTGCTGATGTCCTGAGGAGGGTGTGTTTTCACTGGTAGTCACTAATTGCACAGTGTTAAGGATTCATAAGCTTGCAACTTCTTCATAAAGCAATCAACACCTTTTATTAACTTCCTGAGTCTCTGCTCTGCTCCCTGAATCATAGCATTTGTGATTCTGCTCTTAGCTGAAAACAGGTGCAGTACTTGTATGATAAGAAACTCTTTGAAATGAACACATATTTCACTTTTAAAAGAGTAGTTGCTTGGAGACAAATTGTTGTAATTATTATTATTTATTTCTACAACAGAAGGATCTCAAAATTAGAGATACATTATATAAAATGAAGAACAAGAGAATAAAAGGGACTCAAACACCAAAAAGCCCAGAGAGTAAGGGTTAGATGGTTCCTGAACATATTAGACAGATGAGAAGCTTAGAGCAAGAAGTTTGCTCTTTGCAAAAGCAATACACACCCCTTCTGGATGCTTCTTTCTGAGACAAACAGGAGAAACAAAGAGAGACATTAAAAATGCTGGGTACCTCATCTGGTGACCACCAAAGAAAGGCAGAAACTGAGCACCGTCTGTCAGCCCTTTAGGACAGTGGGTGTGTAGGAGCTGTGATGTGTCCTATTACCCTCCCCCCAGATTCTATTTACTCTGTCAGCCAGACCTTGCTGAGGGTCTGAGTCAAGCCTGGACAGCAGCCTCTTCTCTTCACAGCCTGAAAAACAGGAGCAAAATGAAACCTAGCTTGATATGAAGCCTTAAGGTTTTCGTATTTCTACAGCTGTGCTATGAAAGGAAATACACAATCAGGAGTTTAGTCACAGATTTTTTAGCCTTGGTTTCCTCTCTTTTCAATTCCTTAAGTTTTCATCCTTACACCTTTGACCTTTTCCTTACAAAACTATTGTAGCTGTCTTTCATTCTTTTTTAATTCATTTCACAAGAAAAAATTTAGGTTAAATTGTTTTTATAAAGTTACTTGTAGCTGTTCCAATCCTTGTCCTATGTCAGTGGAATCTTATACTGTTCTCCATTGCTCTCTCTGTCTCAATAAAATCAGACTGGGCTATATGGCTGTATACTCATAGCTTCTCTCTCCAGCTTTCTTGCTGAAAATTTCACAAATAACTTCCATATACTTAGTTATTTCTAACCTAGAATTATCACAGCTAATATACACAGTAGAATAAACATATTTTTATTACGTATAAGAAAGAGCGCAACCAGGACACCTGGCTCAAGCCCTCCTTTATTGTCACCAGCCATTCCCTGGAAAGATTAGCAGCTGTTTGTATGTTGATGCTCACTGTACCTCAGGTCTGGAGAGATCCTTTTTCCTGCACAGCCCAGGAGGGGGAAAAGAGGTGGAATGGGCAGCTGAGAGCTCACACCTATCCCTACTCACATGACAGGTTCATGCTGTGTGTCATTCATGAACTACTGGGAAGTGGCTAACAAAACCAGGATGAAATTCTCTATCTGCCTGAATCTAGATAATTCAGACTCATCACAGGTGTGTCATACACCTGTCCAGACAGACTCATGAGGTGGAAGATAGGCAAAAAATCATACTCGAAATCAACTGTAAAGAATAGCCCAAATTGACTTTCTGCATTGATTACATATTAAAACATCCTTTGACTCCAGTATATCTTCTTATTTGTATCCCACCCCAAAATACTTTCTGAAAAGAAAATGCCATTGCTTGTCCACCACTGAAAGGGAAGGGTTGGTTAGACCAAGTGTAACACTGGCAGTAAAGATTATATTTTTACAACATTTTTATGAAAAGGATTTCGGAGGAGAAATAAAACAAGAAGGTTTTGTTATGGTTTAGAAATAGTTTAGAATTTAGAAATTCACCATAGTTTGATTGTCCAGTCTTTATGTTGTCTGGATTAAATAATACACTATTGGCATGGAGACAGTTGCTCTTTGTTTTATTCGTGTACTGACAAACCGAGTAGGAAAATCAACATAATTTATACTCTTCAATCCATATTGTACATTATAAACCCTGTGTTCAAACAACCATGTATTTATATTTTTAACTATACTTCCAAGCTGAATAAGAAGCTGCAAATCTTTGTTGGCACTGGGATAGAAAAATGCAGCAGTTGGCTGTCCTTCCTGTGAAGAATCCCTGATGCATCTGAACATGACTAAGAGAGTATGACGTGGATGTGGACAAAATGGTGTTCCTGCAATGCAAGGATATTTTTGCTTGGGACATTGATAGGAATCTGAATCTGTGGTCATTACACTCTTTGTGGCAACATGTTTAAGAACTTTGTAAAGTTGCTCATGTCCATTTAAAATTCATTAGCAAGTCATCTGCCTCTTAATAAAAAAATGTGCTTTATATTAAGAAATAGCTATTTTCTTCCAATCTGGTATGGCTTTGTGCGTGAAAAAAAATGTTTCATGCTCTTTATTTAACTTACATATTTATTGTGATTGTTAATTAGTGAATATACATAAGGTACATTGAGATCCCAAGGTAAAAGGACTTCTTTATCACATCTACATAAACATTATACCTTTAAAATAAATTAATTTGTATAGCCAAAGCAGCTATTTACTTACACCTTGTGCTATTTCACAGGCTGCTTAAATCAATGATTCAGTTAAAAATGAAAGCAGAATAGATTTCAGCCACAGATTTTTGACCTCACCTTGCAGATTTTTTCTCTTTCATAGAACCAACTAATTCAACATACAGCTAATCTCACCAAAACAACTATTTATCCTCATCATTTGAGTTCTGCAAGGCTGATGAATTTTGGCAGCATTTGGCTTTTAATGGTTTATAGACCTTCACTATGATTAATTTTAGCTCAGGCATAGGAAAAAATCACTTTAAGAACTATGCTGAAATAGAAAGTTACTCTTTTCAGAACAGGATTTTTTTCTGGTTTTGTTTGTTTGTTTTGTTTTGTTTTGCTTTTTAAAAATAAAATAAGGAATGGAAAATTGCAAATTACATCTGAAACAAATTTTATTGCAGTGAAATGCAAAAATCAACAAAAAAAAAAGAAAATAAATGAAATGTAGGAATATGAGGATCACAAAGAAAAGCAAAGATTTTCTTACCAGTAAATCGTACCATGTTTTCTAGTTCCCAGTTTCTTATTTTCTCTCTGTGGATCAGGAGTTTCCCTCAAGCACTGCAGCATGTTCTTTAAAAGGGATATTTTTTCTTGTATCATCTTTTCTCATGGTTAAAGTTGTGCAAGAACCCATGCAACTACAGACAATGTTTACCTGTGAAATGAGCACTGGGGAGACTGAAAGCTGGCTTACCAACCCCATTCCATCTTTTGAACACCCTAGTCTATCTTTTTTCATGGGATTTAAAGGAATTTCAAATGAAGTGAAAGGTACCCTATGGCAAGGCAAGAAGCTGTCTGTGAGCAGTTCACATGGACCCTGACAGCTGCTAAATTTCCGTGAATTCAAGAATGGGAATGGATAGAATACAAAAATCACACAAATGGCTATCAACTGTGACATTTTACACCAACCACTGCATTAAGGAATTCTTTTGGACTGGTAAAAATGTTCCTGTGCAAAGTCAACATAAGAATTCTGATTTGGTTGAGATCAAGAACAATCCTGTCCTGGTAGTCTGCTAGCAAACCAAATTGGTCTCCTAGAAGATATTTTAATCAGTTTCTGATCATAGGGTGTAGAAATGGGTGGGGGAAAAAACGTCTTTATTTTTTAATTTCTCTTTAAATCTTTCCATAGCCTCACGAATTCTCCCAAGACAGCTAAAAACCAATGAGCCAGGGACTCCACAGACCGTTGGCAAGTGCTTGTCATTACTCAGAACTTCAGAACAAGGAGGGTGATAAATCCATTTAAATTTAATGTACAGGAAATATCAGAGGTGGCAGATGCTTTCCTCAATTGTGATTTACATAGAAAAGAAAATTAAAACCCTCACCATAACAATTAACTGACTGCTTCACTAGATCCACTGTCATCTCTGGCTTTTTTTCTTGTGGAGAATGTAACTATAAATGCTTCCAGCTTTCCTGACATAAAGATGTGAGGGACTGGGGGGTTTTCTTTTCTTTTTTCCTTGTTATTGATTTTTTGCTCTTCTTTGTTTTTTGTTTTTGGGGGTTTTGTTTTGTTTTGTTTTAATTATTTAAGATATTCTATTGCTTGCTTTGGAATATGATTTTTGGGGTGGAGAACCACTGGGGAATGCTGCTTTAGAAAATGACTAATCTGTAGTCATTAGAACACTTCACACTGCAGCAAAACTGTCAGTATCTCTTCATTAGCTCCAAGATAAGGAGTTTTGTATAAGTAGATCTAAACCTCAGCTGTAACATCCTCCTTGGGGTATATTAGCAGTGCAGGATTTCTCAATATTTCAGGACTAATTTCCTGCTTATTCAGATACTTTTTCATCACAGAGAATTTACACAGCTACAGACATCTGTCTTAATAACATTCAGCATGTTAATATGGGTCTTGAGGACATTAGGTGATTGAAACTGTAGCTAGTAGATTCTTCCCATAATTTTGGATCAAAAGAGAATCTGTGATGGCTCTAGAAGTTTTATTGTCTTAATTAGTTGTTATTCTGTAAATTATACTCTTCTGCAGTTTTTTTCGGGGTTTTTTGATTTTGTTTTGTTTTGTTTTGTTTTGCTTTGTTTTGTTTTGTTTTGTTTTTTCTGGGGGTTGTGTTTGGGGTTTTTTTTTTAATTTTTGTTTTGTTTTGTTTTGTTTTTTGGTTGGTTAGTTGGTTTTGTTGTTATTGTTGGGCTTTTTTTCTCTCAGAACCATGGGTTGTATATAATGCTTTCAAAACGTGTAGTGAGTGTTTGAAGAGGAGGATCCATTGCATGAAATTATATGTATTTATAATACTGAACTCTGAGAAATTTCTCTTCTGCCACTATAGATCTCACAAAGCGACACATTGATGGCACTTGTTAGCTAATGACCAGACTAGGCAGTATGCAGGTAAAAATATATTTTGCCTGAAATTTTCTCTATGCCCTCATAATCTGTACAACTTTAGCAAGGACTAAAACCAAAGAGTTTCTCAACATTACCAGTATGTGTTTTTCATGAACAATCACTGTATTCTTAAGCCAGAGGAGTCTCAGATTTTCATAGCATGAACTATATATATTTTATGGGAAATAAACTCTTTTATTCAAAAGAAACATGGCTTTCCTCAGAGGAGACAAAAAGGACCTAGCATTCAACTTTTCTATATGCAGGCACATCACCAGGTAGCAGGAGTTTGGGAGGCAAAAACTCTGTGTGTAGCTGAATATATGCTCTAGGAGGAATAGCCTGATTTATGTGGAAGGATGAAGTCACTAACACCTCCACCAGAGCAAAGAGAAATCCAGGAAGGTCTGTGACCTCCAAGCCACAACTTTTTCTCTGATCTGCTGAGGTATTGTTCCCTTGAACTCCTGTTGTTCAGAGCAGATAGCCAAGTCACAATCCAACTTTTGTCCTTACTGGCAAGTGTGCAGGTCCTTTCTTCTCTTCCTGTCATCTAAGGCCGGTAATGAGTTCACCCTCAAAAAACAAGCCCAATATGTTTTGAATATTGTATCCAGGCTTACTGTAGTTATGCCGATTTGGATTTTATATTACTATTACTATATATATATATATATAAAATATATATATATGTACACACACTATATATAATATAATATATATATACTATATATATGCTGTACTATATATAATATATATTTATATATATTGCTATTATATTACATTACTATTACTATATTACTGTACTATTTTATATTACTATTCAATCTGGTTCATACTGTGTGTTATCTTCCTTCCCTTTTATGTGGTGACCTGTGGGTCCTTTGGAATACAGTGTCACCAAAGAGGGGGTTTTGTTCTGAATAATAAATGGATTTCTCTCCATTAAATGCATCTAGACATTTCAACTTCTTTGTTGAAACATAAGAAATTGTTTTTAAATTATCACCAGTTACTGGAATGATTATGAATTTCTGAAACAACACTCTTTAAACACAACACTTTTTAAACATTAATAGTGACATTGAGGCTTTTTCTACTCATCAGTTTAAAAGAGATTTAAAAGGCTATGGAGCTTTTTGTGAAGTAGTGTGTCAGGAGTTGGACTTGGATGATCCTTCTGGATCCTTTTCAGCTCAGGATATTCTATGATATTCTATGAAGACCATCAAAAGTGTGCCACCTAAGATGCAGAGCTTGAAAAATAAGAACATATGTAAGTAGACAGCAAATCTGTAGTAAGATAAAGGGTGAGGCCAGGATCCATAAGAAGATTATAACAATTTTAATAAAGGTTATCTATGATGGTATTTTTTAACCTGATAATTCTCCATCATTGTAAACATTCAAAATAGGTATCAGCAATCCCCAGTGGCCTTTTATCTTGCCATTATCAGTTGGCCATTTCCAAATCCTGTGGGTCTCAAGATGGCAATTGAAAGATGAGAGGTTAATGGCTTTACACACTAATTCAAGGAGTGCACTCTATTTGTAAAAGTGCTACGAGTCCTGTGGCAGAAACTGTCAAGTGAATAGTTTAGGCTACTATCTCTGATGGAGTGCAAATGTCAAAGAGCAACTCATTAGAGTCAGAGAACAAATAGATAGGGATACTCAGAGCTTTGAAAAGTGTGAAAGAGCAAGTAGATGAAGTAGATGTGATGAAAAAAAAGAAGAATCGGTGAAAGAATGTAAGAGAGAGTAATCAGTGAAAAGGAAGATGACCTTGCACATAGCAAAGGGCAAAAAGAGATTGTACGCCATCTCGGTCTGCTCATGCTACTGTGAATAATTTTGATTCTAAAAGTCTTCAAATAGGTTTCTATGCACACACATTTTCAGAATCATACAAATATTTTCTGGGAGGACATTTAACTGTCATCTAGGCACACTCCTGCTTGAATTAGGACTATATGCAATATTAGATTGGGTCAGCTGTTTCTTTGTCTAGTGGAATCTTGAAAAGATCTCTATGGACAATCTGTATCTCTACTGCCCTAACTTTATGATGAGGAATGTTTCCTAAGGTCAGCCTGCAGATCCCTAACTTTGTAACTATTGCCTTTTGTTTTGTCACCAGGCACTACTGAAAATACTTTGGTTCAGTTCAGCTCAGTTTTGGCTTTTTTGTGTTCACACCCAAACATCCAAGGAGTGCTCTTGCACTTCTATTTCACTTCCTGTCCTTGACTTACACCTAATACATTCTGTCGTTGAAATTAAGTTCTTTAGGAATTTTTTGCTTAGCGTCCTACCAAAATGTCTTATCTTTTTGTAGAACAGGATACTTTGTTCCTGAGTGCTAAAAAGTACTGTTCTACTCTGCTCCTCTTTATGGTCCCCCAAGGAAACTTGGCCATCAGTTTACTAAACTCTGAGGTCCTAAAGTCTAGAGTCCTAACTGTTGTTTACAATCTCAGAACAAACACACAATCTCAGAATCTGGGTTACAGATCCTTCTGTCATCATCTGGTGCAGGCTGTCAAAGTGAACCATAAACTATGTAGTAGAAAAATTGAGTTCCCAGTTCTGTATTTAAGTGACAGTAAATGAAAAAAAAAGCGTCTAAAGTCTGATGAACAGAACAAAATCTATGGATTTCTTTTTATCAAGGGAGCTATACTCATTTACAACTCTTAAAAATTTTAATTTTTTAAGAAATATTTTTATTATTATGATGCACTTGGACACAAAGCTGGGCAGCTGTGAAGTCCAAGGTGATTGGAAATAATAAAAATTCTTACTTTCCGGAAATGGGAATTAATTGTTAAAATCTAAGTGAATGAAAATAGTACATTTGCTTTCATGTCAAATTTAATTACTACTACTTTAACAAAGTTCACTTCTTATTGAAGTGAATGTAATACCAGGGATGTTTACCAGAGTACCTGTCAGAAGTGATCCCAACATGTGACCGTTTTGAGACATATATATGATATCATCATATGCTTTCCCATACAAAGAGATGTGGTATGAAAATGCAGTGATCAGACCATGCTAATTTATATGGCAGCCAAGTGGAATATGGAACATGTTTGATCATCTTCTGCTTTTATTGTAAATTGGATGACTACCTATTATCTGAGTTTACCACAGTATCTACTGTTCTAGACTTCTTATACCAGCTGAAGCTCTAAAATCTTTCATTTTGATCAAGCATCTTTTGATATGTCAATAGAGTTACTCTCTATCTTCTTATGTTCAGTAATCTCAAGTCTTGTAAACAAGAATAAACACTCTTGTATGCCCTTGGTCTTTTCAAAATATATTTTAAATCACTTAGACTAGTTGTACACTTATTGAAAAGTGAAAAACTGAGGACAAGCTCCAAAAGGATATGGACACTATAAAGTGAAGTGCAGACTGGATGAGGAGTACAAAACTAATCTGAGGTAACACAAAAGAAAATTCTGTTTTCTGCTTGGAAGTTCTAACCATGAAATTTCTTCCAATAAACTTAGGATAGGCCAGACTAGTGATACAGACACAGTTATTGAGTCTGCATAGTCCATCTTCTGCCTCTACTAGAGCAGGGTTTTTCCTTCTTATTCTTGTCCTGTGGTTCCTGCATTCATATCTGGACAGCATCAAAGCTTAAATAGGACTTGTACGTGATCCAGTCTATAACTTGGTGGTTAGATTTCTTTCATTGGAATAGAAAGGTCTCTTGGGATGACAAAATTAACTCATTTATATTTCTTAGGCAAATGTTCTAACCATTGTGTTATTACACAGAAGGGAAGAAAGATTGCAGTGTCTTTTCAGTGAAAGGAGTACCATCTATCCAGCCACTTACCATGTTCCTCAAGGCAAAGTGTCAGGGTGATAATGCACAATGTCTGTAAAGTTGCCACACTAAAGGCTGCACTGAGGGGATCCAAAGCTCAAGGAAAGGGTTCATCATGTTTGTCCTGAGAGTCCCAGCCAAGGGAACCAACATCTGTTTTGTGGCTACTCCATCCAGTTTCATGCTGAATTTGGAATAAATTGTTCTTCCACAGCATCTCAGTCCTGTTCTTAAACTGGTGCTAAGTGAATGCATCAGTGAATTACTGTCTGATGGAGAGATACTGCACTAAGGCTATAAGAATTTCATAAGCGTCCTTAAGCATGTTACAAACTTGCTGTAATATTTGAAATTCAAAATATTGCTTTCTAAATTTAAAGTAATTCTATCTAAGAGCCAAGGGAGTTGTTTTGTTTATAATAAGCCATAGCAACTCTTTCAGAGCAATTGCATTGAATGTTGTAAATGTGCATAAGGAACATTAGGCTTTATGCAGCATAGTAAAAATCCTTATAAACATTGAGAGAAATTACCAGAGGAGATTAGTGGATATTGCAAACTAATCACTTCAAATTTAGGTTTAAAAAAAATTAAATCTGCCTTTGAACTTATAAAAAGCCACTTCAAATATAAAAATATTCTGGTATTTTTTAAGTTAAGTTTTAACACATCTGAAACATTCCAAAGTAAGGGCCTTATTCTTAACTGCAGTAAGGCCACTTTTAAGTTTTCTAGCATCAATTACAGTTATGTGCATTTCAAAGTCCTAATGCACTTGTGAAGAGGTTTAAAGAGGACTTAATGTGAATGAGAATTCAGTCATAATCTTTTGGGATGAATTGAACTGTTCATTTATAAATGAGAATAATTAACAGAAACACACCTTTGCCTTATTCATGTCAATCCTTTCATTCTAAAATATGGCTCAGCTCCTCTTAATTTTACTTATTTAAATAAGTATTTCCATGTGAGTATCCCCTTCAAGTTTGGATTTTTATGTAATTATTTTCTAAAGTGATAAGGAGCAATTTCCATTTTGCCATTTAATTCTATCAATAATCTGTGAGCAGAGTGGTGTCTCTGTTTTCAGAGAGCTTTTGTCTTTGAAATCTGAAAGAAAAAAAGAGCTCCTCTGCAGTCAGAAATACAGTTTGCCTAAAGCCTTTCAAGCAGTTTGGAACTCCTCCAGTAATTCTCAAGGCCTTCCTAGAATACCACTTGGGTATGAAGAAACAGTTTTCTTTTCACTGCTTACACTGAATTTGATTAAATGATTTTCACTGATTTTAAGGAGAGAAAGGATTCTAAGTCCTATGCCAGTCTTCTTTTCCTCAGGTTGCTTTACAGTCCATGCAGAAAGACAGGTAAGGTGACTCTTATGTTAAAGGACTTTATTTTGGAAGTGTATTTCTGTGTTCATTGGTTACTTGAACTTTTTTAATACAAGAAAACCATCACTTTCTCTGATATCTGAGCCTTCTCCTGAATGTCAGGGTCAAACTTCTGTAATTATTCATCTGAGTATATTCAAGGTACAAAGTCATCTGTCCTGAAATAAAAGTACATTCTAAATGTGTTAATTACGAAGTAGTGAGACACTTAAATTAGGTAGCAGACAGGTAAATATAGCTCATATTGGTATGGCTAAAGACTGAACAGAATGAAAAATTGGCGTTAGAGATTGAAATATTATTTATGTCATACCATATAATATACTTTTTCCTATTTAGAGATGACCATGAAGTAGAAAATATGTTATTGTTATGAGTATACTGGGTGTCCAGTGAAAAAGATTGGAAAGTACCTTAATCAAGCAAGCCCAGTCAGAAGTTTAATACAATAGGGACAGTCTTAGAAAAAGAAAAAACGAGTCCCATGAGAAGACTGACTGAATTTTGACAAATAAGACTCAGAAGCAAACTCCTTGTGGCATAATAATGTAAGACTGTTACTATCATTCAAACAATTATATTAACACGAAGGCCTGGCAGAGAAAGCAACAGCCAAAATCATAAACCTGGTGAAGTTAAAGAGATTGGGTAGAGAGGCCAGGTATATTTTATCTCTCCCAAATGTATTGTCAGGTACTGTGAAAAAAACAAACCAAAAACCAAACCAAACCAAAAACAACAACCCCCCCTTAAGTTTTCTTAGCCAATGCTTTGTCATGTCTATGCAAGTAAACAAAATGGCATAGCTCTAACAAGACAAAAAGCAGAATAAGTGAAAATTCATGTCATATCACTTCTGAAACCAGTATTGGTTGATTCTATTTTTCTTGGAATACAGACAAGAACTAACATATCTGTAAATATCACATTTTATACCCTCAGTGTAGGCCTTTGTAAAACTTCAATTGGGTGGATTTTTCCCCCCAGGCAATGTACGAGACTCCTGCATGTGCATCAATCAATTTTTCTTCTTTCTGTTACTAAACATAAGCAATTCATGGAATACTTAATTACCATGTACAGAGCTCAGTGGAATGCCTCCAAGATGGATAAGGTGTGAAACATTAGTCATGGGAGGAGAAATTGAAGACCTGGGGACTGTGCAGCTAGTTGGCTTCAAATGCACCCTTATAGCAGCCTTCCCAGTACTTGTGAGGAGGAAGAGCCAGTCTCTTCACAGAGCTACACTGTTGGAAGACAAAAGGGAAAGCTCAAAAATTGTAAGAAGAGAGTTTCAGATTTGGTATTAGGAGAAACCTTTCCAGCAATGAACAGAAATGTAGTGTCAAAGGAATGGGAGGCTGTGGAGTGGCCATCCTTGGAGATTTTCACACTGGGCAAAGCCCTGGTTTCAGCCCCAGAATAGCCACACTTGATGCTATAGATGACCTTGCTTTGGATCTGAAGTAGTGATCCCGGTGTCCCTTCCAAGTTGAATTATCATATAAAACTGTAGCAAGCTAAATGCATTATAAATCAGCATAAAAATCTATGATAAAACCTAACTTTGGAACACTGAACAGTAAAATCATTCATCCCATATAGCATTCACATTTCATAGAATACAGCATTACCAACTTAACAAAATGTTATCCCACATTCTTTCTACTGTATAAACTTAGAGCTTTGTTTTTACTGTTTGTGTGCCAATTGTGCCAGTAAAAGGAAATTTGGAGGTTTGTGTTCTATCTGCCACTACAAATTGACACAAACTCCACCACATGTACCTTGTGAAGGGCTTTGTAATGCCCAGTTGCAGTATAAATTTGTCTGTTTACTGACACTGAAAAATATTACATTCTGGTGTAAACCTGGGTCAGACAATTCTTCAAACTACTGAAGGATGAATAGCTGCAGTGCACAAAGCATTGGTTCCATTGGTCCTTTTACTTTTTTTGTCTTCTTTTCTGTTCAAGCCAAAAACTATGTCTTTAAGAGAAGTTTCACAGACAATGAATTCATTTGGAACTCATACATAAAATAGCTCCAGAGAAAACGGCAATATTTAACTGGAACTTACCAACCTAACCCAAATACTTGTGTATATATAAGACTTTTTGTGCAGTCATATACCTAATACTTAGTGCTCGTATACATAGACATCAATTAAACAGAAAATTCCTATATTGCCACATTGAATTGCTTGACACATGAATTTCGACTGTGTATCCTCATTTCCTTGAAACAGAAAACAGAATTTCTATACTTTTACTACTTATTAATGTTCAGTTAGGCTGGTGAGAAAATCTGTTGTGTATAATTCCAAAATTCAACTTCACCAAAACTATATCCTTCTTCAGAATCATTACTGTTTACCATATAGGTAGTGAGACTATCAAAAGCTAAGATTAATTAATGATGCCAAAATTAAGCTGTCTATACCTCGCTTTTCATAACTTCTCCTTTACACAACTCAACATTTTGTTTATTTCAAAGGCAATAACTCCAAGCAAACTACGATAGTTGTTATATTTAAAACAGGAAATCTCCCAAATATTTGTTTTCCTCTTCTCTAAAATATGAAAATTCCCATCTCATTAATGTGTCTACAACTGACCAAGTGGAAGTCATTTAGTTCTATGCCTAACTTTAGATCTAACAAGTACTTTAAGCTAGATATGGAATCCCTGCTTGGGAAGATTTATCCATTTCAGAAATTGAGTTTCATTGCTCATTTGTTATCTCTCTTGTATTTCATGAGGCTGGACTTTAGGACTATGACATAATTAAGAACAGAAAATATGTTTTTCTTTTCTGAGTTTTGTGCAGGGGTCTCAAGTTTACTAAAACTCCTGACTTTACAAGCTGATGCAAATATTATAAGACTTTCAATTAAAAAATTAAAAACTCTCTCTAGAATTTCTAAATTTTTTTTTTATTATTATAGGTAGTATATTCAGACACATAATGATGCTTTTCACTTGCAAAGTTCTCTTGTCACTTTTTTAATGATCTGCTAAAGTAATTTGAAGCTTTTCTACTCAACAAAGCAATATTCCTGGATTACCATTTTAGAAATTTCCACTGAAATTAGGCAGAGACTTCTTTGGTATTTAGATTGGGCACACTATGGTGTTTTAAAAAGATCAGGTCATTCAGTACTTTTGCTGTATGCAAGAATAACTCCGGGATTTCTTTGGAGTCATTTTGATTGATAGCAGGATAGAATAGACAACCATGTCCAGATGCAGTTTCTGAGGTTGAAAGACATCCTTTTTTCATAGGCTGTATCAAGTGAGAAATTTAAGGGTGAGTGAATATCTTAGCTTCAAAACAAATACTGTAAACACTGTGATTACAGTCCTTGAATGTATCTTTTTGGAATTCCTTTTTCATTCTAAAAAAAACTTTTAGCAGCCAAGATTTAAATTAATTAAAACGGAAGGTTATATCATGAAATTATTTTAATGACAGGGGAGCAAGTATGCACAGCCATGATGAAAAATGCATTTACTCTGATGTTATGAAGTGTCTTCCTGTTCCCATAAAAAAGAACAAACAACAACTTGAAAAATGGAGGCAGAGACAGAGTATAAAAATTTAGGTAAATAACAATCAAGAAACAGTTGACCCATTTGGATTGCCTCTTAGAAACCTTTGTCTCTGCTGTCTTACTGAATGCATGCTGAAAGAGCAAGCTTCTGAAGTCTGCTGCAGAACCATTATCATCTGTTCATTTTATTTCCATTGCCAATTATCCTTAATTATTGGAAACTTTTCCCAATGCATAATGACTGCTGAAATGCATGCTCATTAAACTGACTCTAGCTCAAGAAATAGATTTTGATAATCTATGTTATGTTATAGACCTGATTTTCAAGTACTCCATTTTCAGTTAACTTCCAGTCCATCTTTGCACAACATTTTCCAAGTACTGTTTAAGAATTTGTTTATTTTTATAGGAGAAAAAAACAAAAGGCCAGATTTCTTTGTTGGAAACTGGCACAATTAGTATAAAAAGACAGCCATGATGTGAATTTCTAGTAGCTAAGGAATAAATATGGACAGATATTGTTTCTGAGGGATGGGTGATGTCACTTGAGCAAAGGCAATAAGAGGCTTCAATTCACTATGGAGCCCATGGAAAAAACTTTCCTCAGAATCTGCTCATTTATAACACTCTTTGCAGTCCACTGTACGTCCTAGTTGTTATTCCAGGAACCCTCTTGAAACCTGTTTGCAAGAGCTGCAGAAAGAATGAGGACACACACTTCCTTTTGGTGACATCCACAGGGTACAACCTTGCCTGATTCCTGATTTCATATCTCCACTGCTGCACACCAAAAAAAAAACCAAACAAAAACAAACAATACCCTAGGGAGATTCTGTCTCAGAGTTGGTCCATTTTAGGCATAGAAAAGCCTTTAAAAATTAGGGAGTTAGAATGAATTCCAGAAAAAAAAGAAAACTTGTGTAAAGAAACAGTGAGTGGGGTACTTCTCTGTGTTATTCATGTGAGTCACCCAGCTGATACCACTATCAGGCCCAGGAATGTGCTTTTCTCCGCATACCTTGCTGCCTTCTTCCTAACGGCACCCTCATCCTGCCTTCCACATCAGAAACATCTCCTACTGCACTGCGTTTGCCCTGGCCTTCCGTCCTTGGCTTCCCTCTTGTCTTCTGACAACACACATGATTTGGATCTCTTCTGATGACAGAATATTTTACAAAAGAATCTAATTAAAATAAAAGCAAATAACTGTCAGGACCTGTATGTAACAATGCATATCAATGTTTTTGAGCACACAGCTCTTTCCTTTCTCTTTTCCTATCAATCTCTTCTTTGTCATATTTTCTCTTTCATAATTATAAGATCTTAGAAAGAAAAAAGAACTTTTGTTGTTGTTTTTGTTGTTGTTGCTTTTTAGGGGTTTTTTATGTATGTGTAACTTCTTTCAAACAATCTCTCTGCCCTTACTGCACACAAACTCACACATATAACATCTTAAAATCAAGAACAAAAGTTAAAGTGACAATTCTAATTTCTTTTAGATGCCATAGCTGTGTTGTCAGCTCTTTATTTCCTTGTTAGGCATTACAAGTCTCATGGCAGACACAGGTTTAAAGCACATTCTGATCTTTAAGGTTAATTTTTAAGGTAGTCTTCCTGTTCCAGACATGCTGTTGCACTACCTAGTGGCAATATAAAAAAGCAAGAAGTACAAATTTCAAAATAAGACAGAGAAACTAAGTGCCTATATAATTTATTGTTAATTTTTTATCTGGTTTGAAATCTGTGTTAGTAAAATTGGGTCAATACTAGTTTTTCTCGTCACACCTTTATGAAAGGTATATGTGTAAACGCTTTGATATTTAACACATTCAGACAATCTCCCTCAAAATGTTTTTTCTTTTCTTGTTTTTTTAATCATTTTTTGCTTGTTTTCAGCAACATGTAAGGAACCAGCAATCCTAGTGCTATTTCCACAGAGCACTGTGGGTAGAAGGAATTCAGTTACCGCTTTAGTACTGAACTCCCGGAAAACCACCTTTATAGATTAAAAGGATGAGACAGAGGTAAAAGACTTCTTACTAAGTGAAAAAAAAAAAATCTAATGAAGACCTTTATAACCCTCTAGTTATCTCACAGAATTACTACTTCTTTTGAGTAGGGAAGGCTTACAAAGAGACGTTATTAGGTCCTTTTGCTTTGGCACCCTCACCCTTCCCATGAATTGAGTATGTTCTTTCTGGTTCTGACGAATCTTCCTATGGCTTTTCTAAGGAAAATGCTTGCATTACAGTTCACATGATGTTAATTTTTCATGAATAAGTATTACCTATACATGTTTTAATATGTAGCCCATACTTGTGAACCTTGTCAAATCTTGTTGAAAATGACACTGACAGCACAGTCAGAATGACTCTGATAAAAGTAATTTTCACAGTGTTTTCCAAATGACCTGTAGCATGAAGTGTTAGTGAACTCGTAATGTATCTGGGAGCACAGTGCTGACAAGAATACCAGCTCAGTTTTGCTGAAACATGGGATTTGGAAAAGGTTCAGAGAACCTTTTGAACTTTTGGGGTCTCATCCAGAACAAACTAAGCTGCCTGGCCATTTAGCTGTGCACAACACTAATCATTGCTAGCAGTGAAATCTCTGGAATCAAAATCTGGCTGACAATTTTGTTGACAATATGCAAGGCAAAGTGCAATTCAGCTTGCTCTTCAACAGTTACAGTGGCTGTGCTGAACTGACAGTAATAACAACTTGGTTTTTGTCACTAAACTAAGCAGATAGAATTAGTATTTTTATAGAGGTGCATGGGGTTTTGGCTATGCTTTTGTCATTACAGTCAAAAGAAACTGAGCAGCTGAAACCCTGGGTAACTCTGACAATTTCTACCACAGGAGAAGATAAGTGAAGTAATAAACTGTTATTTTTTCCTTTGAAATTCAGTGCTAAATAAAGTTGCTAGACTGGCAGCCTTGCAAAACTTTGCTGTGTTTATCCACACAACAGGTACAGCATAAGTGGCAGCAATATGGATCTCTTTCTCTTGCTGTACCAATGTGTTGCATAATTTTTTTTCAATGGAGGTATTACCACCATGATCTGGGGCACAATTTATAAAGTTTATGAGTTCAGTCTTCCTTCCTGCTCATTAGCAGTACTCATTCCCATATCTAGCTCTCCTAGCAATAAAGAGGTTTTCTTTCTGCTTTTATAGGCAGTCACGCGAGCCCTTTGTTCGGCCCTTATGTAAGCTATTGATCTGTTATCATATGAATTGACTCACTAAAGCATCAGTTGTTTATTTTCATGGTCTGAATATGTTTTTTTCTCATGAGACACTAGATGCTCCTTGCTCTGCATAATAGCATGCAAAAGGCTAAAGGAAATATTATTACAGCTCTTCTTGTTCAAGCAAGAATCATCACCAGGCTACGTCTTTTCCTATATTTTTCCTTAGAGTTGTTCTTCACAGTTTCTCTTCAAGTACACAGCTAAGCAGAACAAATAAATTAAAATTTCTAAGCTTGGCTTTGGGGGGCAAAAAAGAAATCAAACCTGTTTGTACATTGAATTTCCTTTATCTTTTACATATTGTCTCCACCAAACAACATTATTCTGTCTGTTTGTCAGTCTGCAAGGACTTTTAGCTTACATTTAAAGAGGTACTTCTCCAAATATAAAACTAATTTGTAGCTTTACAGTAAGCTCTGAGCTAGGAGAAAAGTGCTGATTAGAAAAAAAATATGTCCGAGATCTTCTGAACTTCAACTTTGCCCAGATTTTTTAGCCTCGTGTAACATTAGAAGAAAGTAGCTTAATACATCAATTATCTAGATAGTTGCAAAAGACCTTCACAGGAAACAGCCTTCCCTATGTTTTAATTAGGATAGGTCATGATTTAGAGATACATGGAATGAAAAGCTGGAGAGATGTTGCTACTCCTACAACAATGCTTAGCTTAAGGAAATAGGTAGATATTAATTTTAGATTTTCAGCCTAGAAAATTTATAACAGTGAAAATGGGGGAAGAAAGGAAAGTAAAATGTATCCACATATAAGGCATTGCCTACTTAAAAGACTTTAAAAAAATGTATACTTTACATTTACAAAAAATCAATTTTCAGCAATTCTCTTCTGTATTTTGACTATCTCTTTGATGCATAATTGAGCTTGAACTCCCTGAAAAATCCTCAAGACCTGTGGCTGAGCTAGCATTGAGATCATCATAGTTTGCCCCTTTGTAGCAGGATGAGAATTACCAAGCACTGCTCAAGCTGCAGAGGGGTTGTGGAGGCTTCCTCCTTGAAGATATTCAAAAAACATCTAGATGTGGTCCTGGACAATTGGCTGAAGGTGACTCTGCTTAGGCAGGAAGGGTTGGACCACATGATCTCAAGAGGTCCTTTCTGTCCTCAGCCACTCTGAGTTTATGAGATCAAAAAATTCTGTTGAAGGGCTTGCAATTCCAAGTACTGATGCTTGTTGTGGGAGAAGGAGGATCCAGAATATAGAACACTGCCTTGTGAAACCTCTATTTACCATTCTAGTGATGGTTAATTCATGCTGTGTTTTTCAAATCACACATTCTGTTGCACTGTGCCATTTAGATGGCTGCAACGGCTGCTAGGCATTCTTCCATTTTATCTTGGGTTATGTTGATCTTAAACATATTCTTTCCACTTGACAGGAAACATTTCTCAAAGTTGAGGGGTTGTCTTCAATTAAATACAGTTGTTAGTTATCTGTGTCAAAGTAAATGACACAGAGGTAAAATAATTATTACCTTGTTATTTAGGATGCTTTCTCTGCCTCCCATTTCTCATTGAATTTGCCAGTTCCATATGTCATAGGAATGTCTTCCTTAAGCTAAGTATATAACTTGAAAATTTCAATTAGCAGTCCCAATGAAGGTAAAATTTGGCTCTTATGAAATAGAGATATGTGCACGTATATTTATACAAATACACAGCTAAACCATATTTTCCAAGTTGCTTCCAGATCTCTATATTTTATCACTGAGGTGGAGTGAAATGCAGGAAATTCCTTATGAAACTCAGCTACTCAAAATATGCTAGAACATTAAATAGAAGCCTATGTCCATTCTGACTTTTAACAGCTATCTATATAGTAAGATAACACAGAGAGACCATGTAAGTAGCAGGGGCATTTTGTGAGAATTTTTATTTAGATGGATAGATGGATATGGTGTAGAACAACGTTTTTAAAGTGTGAAATTTTATAAAATGGGTTATTAATGGTCTTAATTGGGATGGAATGAAGAGGGAGACAAAGCTTCTCAAGGTTCCTTTGTGTTACCATGCTGATGCCAAGGAATATCTATGGCATTATTTTAGTCTCTGGAGGAAATTATGGTCGTGCAGAACTTATCACTAACACCCATCCTCATCCCCAGTGTGGCCCTTTCAACATCTTGGAAATATGTTTAGTGATGCTGGGGACTGTAAGAATACTGAGCTTTAGTCTGAAAGGTCATTATCTCCATTGAGAGGGCACTAACATCTATGCTCAAACATTTGCTCAGGGTTTGTTAAAGCCTATTCAAATTCAAGTAATCTCCCTCAGTGCTACTTCTTTGCCATGAAAGTATAAGGAAATAGTGCTGATATTTTGACAATCCTCAGCTCTTTGGAAACACATGTTAAGCACATTCAGATATTTCATATGCCTGGTGAAATAATCGGCAGATTAGTAGACCAGTGAGAAAAGTTTCTGCTCCTGAGACACCACACAAATATGAGTGCGATACTCTTACTCATGCTGAAGTTGATATTTCACAAAAACGAGGCTATTAATAATGTGTATTGAACTCAAGCATGAATATATTATTTATTAATATATATGACTCATTACTAAGGTTATTCAGAAAAGTAAACCAAACAGTGTAACAAGGAGATATTTTAGATTGAGTGATCCTGCTCACGTTTCTGCAAAAGGATAAAACATGGGTATAAAAGGCTTCAAGTTAAAGAAAAGAAAAAGACTTTTGCTTTTTTTCTTCACTGGCTTGCATTCATACTTTGATTCAAGGTACTGGCATTCAGTTCTGGAGCACCAAAAGATCTGGAATTTTCTAGATATTTAAAAAATCGCTTGTTTGTTTTCCTTTTCATATCTATAAGAGGAGAGGAGTTTATTTTCCCTTTTTTACCTTCTGAATCCACCTAGGAAAACAACTGTCATCATCGCACATTTAACACTGAGACTCATTTCCTTCCTCAGTCTTCTGGAGCTTCTATGGATTGATATACATGTTATGCAGTAAAGTCTATCTACCCTCATAAGCTTTTCCTAAGGGGAATAGCATAAAAAAAAGTGTATGAATAAATTAAAAAATGTAGTGATTGGCATGTTAGTGAGCATGGTGTATAGTGCAGACTTAAATATTTGCAGTAAATATTCAATTCTAAAATTGTTTTTGCATTAAAAACATTAATGTAATAATGAGCTATATATGTGTTGGTGATTATATTTATCTTGTGACTTTATGTCTAAAATTGAGAACAAAATTATAAAAAACAGTATTAAGAGAAAAAAGTTGCATTGTGATCTACCAGTAATTGAAATGACAAGGATACCAGGATGATGTTTTTATCGTGACCATGAATAGAAGTTTTGTCTATGGTTAAATATGTTACATATACATACAAAATGTATTTTCATAATACACATGTAACTGTAGATTACTTGTCTCAATGGAAGGTTTCCCAACATTTTATCGGAAAAAAGCATTGTAAACTGCCGGTCAAATATGACCCCTGATTTTTTTTCTAGAAGGGGAAGGGTTTCTTTTCCATTTATATTTAAAATGTGAAATTTATGGCTCAGAAGACAAGGTTTGTCTGGGTGGCTGCTGAGAAGGCACATACATTTGCAATCAGCACAGTATATTCTATAACATAAATACATGGATAGGACGGCAGAGAAACCAGTCGTGGGGTTTCCTTAGCAAACAGAGGAGGCATTTGTCAGGAATCCAGAAGAGAGTTTGCAGAGGTTTCCTTCTTGTGCCCTGAGAGGGCACTTGGCCGCCAATGTGAAGAATGGAGGCTGTCTGAAGAAATCAAATTGGTCTGCTTTATCCACCTCAGCCACTCTCTGGAGCATAATCATACTCTGCTGTGGAAGAAAAAAGGATAATGTCTTAATGTCCTAATAATCTTCTAACCTGAGACCTCTGCCATGGAATTGGGCTATTTTATGCTATCTGAGAACATATTAAAATGCCTTCTAAATGTTTAAGACCCAAGCTATCTAATCAGAAACAAATTTCAACAGAAAGTTTTTCAATTCTTCACAGATTTTTTTTCTGCCCCTTATCCGTTAAGTCAAGATGCATTAATCACACCACAAAGCTTTGAGTTTACGTGACATGAAAATTCAGCATTCCAAATCAGAATCAGAACATCTCACTTAAATCACAGAACTGCATTTATATACCATGTCTGACATTTTCCTCTCCATGTACCCACCAGCCAAGCTAAGGTTTTACAGGCAAAGAATGAAACTGCACAAGAAGCTACTGTATGGATAGTGCTGATCCTGGTTTCTTATGGCTCTCTGAACAGAGGATCTGGAGCCATATGCCAGTGTATCACTCATTCTGGTGTTCCATAGCATATGTTGAATATAGATGTCTAATCTGAGCATAGAACAGCTATGATATCTTTTTGCCTTAAAATGAACACATTTTAGGACAGAAATGGTGAATTCTAGTAGAATTCAATAGTTTTCATGGAATTCTTATAAAGATACTATTGCACGAAAAAAAAAAATTATATTGGTTATTCTAAATTGTCTGGTTTTGCCAGTCTTTATTAAATATCACATTGCAATATTAAGAATTAATACCAGAAAATATTCCAAATTACTTAAATTCTTCCTGTCAGTTATTTTCATCATGTTAATCTTTTATTGTAGTGTATTATGTAATGCTATTAAATAACCCTGTAGTTATCTTTGAGTTCATGAAAATATATAGTGTATCTCACTCTTGAAATAACTAATGTATATGAAATATATTTAACTGCATTCCATGACCGCTACCCCTGTCTAGTATTTGTACTAAATAAGTCTAATGCATTCAATGTTGTTGATCAGAACATGTGTTGGTATTTTTTTCTTTTACAGAAAGTATTATGCTTAAATAGAAGTGTCAAATATATAAAATGTTGTAAGACTCACCTAGTTTATCTTCTCTGTATGATGCATGGTCCAGAATAAAACAAGCAGAGCAGCCAGAATATAGTGGACCATGGTGACTTTAAAGGAAAAATTGTAGGGAATTCTGCAATCAAGTGCTTCCAGAACAGCAGATTTTTTTCCTCTCAAATTGATTACTGAATTATTGTGATTTTTTTATTTGCACAGAACTGTCTCAGGGCTTGCATTTCTGTTCCAAGAAGAATCTATCAGAGTTCACTTGCCCAGCCCCCACTAGCCAAAATGCTCTTGGGAATGGTTAATATGAGTGAAGGAAGTGATACTAGGAAGAAATTTCAGCAGAGGTGAACTTGCTGTTCCTTATTTCTATTCATGCAGCAGCTGGGGCTATCTTAGGCAGGGTCTGTGTCCTGTGTGTGTCTTCAGAAGCAGTAAAAGTGACAGTCAACCCAATGTTTAGTTTTTCAGCCAGAGCAAGTAGTGAAACGACAGCTGTATTCGGTTCCTTGTGGGCAAGGACATAGTTCACCTATAATCAGAGCCAGGGGTTTGTGCATAGGCACACACACACAGGGAATGCTTGCTAGGCAGAGTGCATCTGAGCATTTGGCTCAAAGTGTTTTTTATAGGGGTCTAAGTGTAGGATTTTTTCATAGGAAGGAATGCACTAAGTCAAGAAGCCTACATTTCTTGCTATCCATGTAGCAGAGCAGAAGAAACTTTTACAAAAAATTTACTTCCCTTGTCAGCCTTAAAAAAAAATTCTTAAAAGCTGCTCCTCACTTGTGCAACTGTGAAGTTGAAGATTGATTTTCTTACAGCCAGAATCACAAGAGTAGAAGGTATTGTGGTGCAAAATTGAAAGGAAAAGCATAAATCAACAATTGGTCCTCTTCAAATGACAGCAGGATGAATATAAACTATCTAAGAGGTAAATGTGGCATGATTAAGACCATTTTATGTACAGAAAAGTGGAGCCTGAAAAAACAGAATCATAGGAAAGAATTTGACACTATTGAAATTTCCTTCTGGTGTTAAAAAAGATATGAATAATAAATAATACCTTCTGAGTTTTTACCTAAAAATTTTGGAGAAAAGAGTCTGATTGAAGCTCTCCACAACTGAAAACAAAACAAATAAAAATAAAACCTGAAGATTATAAAATACATAAATTCTATAAAGGCTGACAAATGTGAAAATTAACTAACGACTCTTACAGAGTAATTCCATTAAATATCTTTATTCAGTCAAGTAGCAACTGGTATTGGAAAAGTAATTCATCTATCCTGGGGATGAGAGTCCTTTGCCTTTATAAATGATATAGGCTATGTTTTCTATTTTATTTTAAAAGCTATAATGCAGGTAGGACTGTAGCTCTATTTCTTTGACCAAATACACTTATTTCAAGGATGTAGGCACTACTGATTTTTTTTCTCTTTATATTAGTGTTTGTGTTCTTTTAAACAAGAACTTAAAGGACAATGTATATCCTCTGTATCAAAAAAAAGAAAAAAAGGTATTTGATTCAGCACTGTAGTGTGGAAGTTTATATTTGCTAAGCCAATTTATAAAAGAAGGGAGAATAGAAGAACAAATTTTACTCTATAAAGATATCAAGGACATTAAAGAATAGCACAGTATTTAACTGTTTTTAAAGTATAAAAATAGTCATGTTGCTTTTCAAAAGAATATATTGAAAAATCATTATAAAGTTTTGGTGCCTTAGATGTTTTAACAGATGGTGATTGGTGCTGCAGGTCTTTCTATCAGATTTTTTAAAAGAATGTGATGAAATGTCGTATATTTCTGACGTTTGGGTATCATTAGAGAAGTATTTCTCACCTGGTGCTGTTTGTCTTTTCAGATGCCTTTGATGATTTGATGGCAATATTGACTGCAGCTTGTATTTTATTTCTTTCACCAACTTGAATTCTCTTCTATTTTATTCTCATAACTCAAGTGAGTCTGTGTTTAAACCCCTTCTCCTCAAGTTTATATCGTGGAATTTTTATTGGTCATTCTACAGTTAAAGAGGCATTGAGATAAAAAATATGTAAGTATAGGCGTCGTGTTACATTTATCCGAGAATATCCAGAAATGACCAAAATAGTGCATAACATGCAGAAATCCTTAATTTGATAAAACTGATAGGATAATTACTTACAGGGGTCTTGGTAACCACTTGGAGATCTTACTGCGGTGGGTTGGCCCCAGCTACCAGCCAGGCACCCACACAGCTGCTCACTTCTCCATATGCACTTGAATGAGGGAGAAAGCATGAGGAACAGGAGAGAGAAAATTCATGGGGTAAAACAAAGACAGAGAGATCACTTGGTAGCTGTTGTTATGGGCAAAGTAATCTGAGCTTGGGAAATATAATTTGCCAGTTAACATAAATATTAAATTTTTGATTCATGTATTAGGAAACAAAAAAACAAATAAAAACAAAAACCAAAACAAAAACAAACAAACAGAACACCAAAACATTTAGGGACTTTCCTTCCCCTAGCCAGGCCCAACTTCAGACACCTCTATGTCCCCACTATTATTGCCACTTGGTTATACTTGGTCTCTTCAGCTGAACAACTATCTGTGCTTAGTGGTTTCCTTCTGCTGCCTTTCCTTATCACCCTTTTCCTCTGCTTCTGTATGACTCCCCTGTGGACATCAGCCACTAGAGGTGTGTGCCTACTCTGCCATGGAGCCCTCCTCCTCCTCTGGCGCCTCTGCTCCTTCTCATGTTTTTCACCATTTTTTCTCCTTCCTTCCTCACTGAGAATTTCTTAAATACGCTATCAGAGGTGCCACCAGCTTTCCTGGTGGGATTGGCTGTGTCCTGTGGTGGATCCATTTTGGAGCCATCTGGAATCACCCTTGCCAGGGCAGTCCCTGACTTCCTAGAGAGGCCACCCATGAAGAGCACCCTAAAGTACCAAAATCTTGCAACTTATACCTAATACATTTGTATTTTTCCAATCTGAAAGTAAAAAAATATAAACTGGTACATAATAGTTATAATAGGTTTCAATGACAGTGGTTCTTTGTACCCCTGCAGCAACTTTCCAAGAAAATTATATGAAAGATACAGATTGTAGAATCATGGAATAATTTAGGATGGAAAAGACCTTTGAAACTATCAGGTCCAAACCTTTGGCCAGCACTGCCAAGTCTACCATTAAACCTGCAAAAACAGTCAAAATAGATAGCTAGACTCTTAGAAGACTTCTTACATTGGAAAAAGCAGGTTGATAAAATAATTATTTGCAGACCTCATCAACTTTGTACCTCACATATTTATCACAAGGACAGAGCCAGCATCTTCTGGTAAGCCACAGAAAGCTATTTTTCTTAATTTGGAATGCTTTATTCCACCTCTTAAAAGAAAATGGTAGTCAGATAAGCAGACTTCTTTCCCCCTTCTGGTTCCTAAATTTAATTTAGCATACATGCTTACTGCTACTGACAGATGAAATGGAGAGATATACTGTACTAAGCCCACTGGGAACAGAGATTGAGATGATAGTTACGTAGCATAGAAATATGAGATGAGTCAGAAAAAACCCAGAATTCAAACCAAGATTATTTTCTTCAGGGTGAGAGGGCAATTATGGTGAAAGGAGTTGCAAGGAGCACTTTGAAAATACAGATACTCAATATGAATGGTCATTTTGGATACGTAGTGACTTCTTTGGTGGAGCTGAGCAAACAGGCATTAGCAGGGGAAATGAACAAGAAAAGTATATCATCCCAGATGATGCTCCTAAGAGTCCATTTGTCGTCACAGTTCCAGGAAATCATATCACCATAAATTAACAGATAATCTGCCAGTACTTAATCTCACACACATGTATTCTGCATGGGAATTGTTATATCATTGAACAAAACTGGATCAGAGCATTCCTATATTTCTGATCTAAAAGGAGAAAAAAGAAAAGCAGATTTTGATATGTTCTGATGTCTGGAACATCTTTCATTTTCCAGTACATAAAGAAAACCATTAAAAAAAATATTAGCAATAGCCATGTGCTTTGAAAATATGCTGCAAACACCTACATAACATCATTACCAAAACTAGTGCATTTGATACTTTGTTTTCTTTCTAAGTGGAGAAACATGACTTTCAAGTGTTTAAGAATTATAGCACCAATTCAGTGTTCTGTGAAGAAATCAAAAGTGATGGTTCTTATGGCATAGAATCAGCATAATTAAGCAGCAATTTATGTTAAGCCATGGAATATATGAAATATATAAACTTGTAAAGGTCTGCACAAGTTTCTCAGCTAATCAAGATTGTATTACTCACACACAGCACAGGAGATGACAAAGAAGAATGCCTATGCATGTTCATTGATGTATAGTTTTATCTACTTGATAGATGATGAGACTCTTTCCATCTATTTTCTTAATCTGTATTTAACTAGTTTCAAAGGAAAAGTTTTAAATTATAGATTGAAATGCTATGTTGGCATGATACAGTACTGTGCATCAATTCACTTTATGGAGCTGTTATGAAGTTAACCTACATACCACTCTGACTGCGTGAATATTAAAATTCTGATTAAAAAGTGTTGACCTGATTCTTTCTTTCTAGCTCATATTCTACCAGTCTTACACTAATGTAAATCAACTCAAATTAATGGATTTCAACTAGCATTAGACTGAGATAAGAATTTAAAACTGGCTCTGATAAATATACAAGGGGTGACTTTTCTAATGTGGCTTACTTTGGAAAATATTACCAGAGCATAATTCATGTAATACAGAACATAAACAACTTTTTGATTTTATATTTGCAAAAAGTGCATATATGTATATAAATTATATATAAAATTTGACTTGCCTTGTAAACCAACATGAAAGATTCCCATCAATGTAATAAATTGATTAATTGATTCAAAAATATATAAATATCTGCATTTGTAAGTTTAAAATAACTATAAAGAGGGTAGGAAGTGTATTTCTATATAGTTTTTGAAAATAGAATGGGATTTTTTGTTCTTATGACACCTTTAGATATTCATAAATCTCCAATTTACAATCTCACTGCAAACTGCGAGGTGTCTATGGAGCTACAGCTTCTGTACTCAGCCTTATGTGAGCCGTTTCAGAGGATAAAAAACTCCAGGTGATTGCACAACAGCAGGGCTGAATATCACCCTTCTGTGCAACCTCAGCTGCAGCTGACTTCAATTTCCACCTGCCCTTGGGCAGATGACTTCAGAGTTCTTCTAGCAATGACCCTGGGCTGCCTTTTCTGTTCAGAATTCCCATTACGACGTCATATTATGGACAGATGGAAATAGTTTGGGTAGTCAGACTGTGCTGATAAATGTTCTGTCCAAGGCTTCAGGCATCATATATTCCAACAGTTCCCTAGGCAGCCTGCACCAAACTGCAAATGTTTGTTACGTTTAAACACAAATCCAATCTTGATGCCATTCAATGAATGCAGTATGTTTGGAATGCTGCTTCAGATTGGAACCCACAGACTATCATTTCATTCCCCTTACAAGACTGGCACAAAATTGTAGGGCAAAAAATGGAGTTAAACAATGATCTTGGCAAGCAATGACCATAAATTGAATATCTGTCAAAACTGTATTTATTCCTTCCATCACTGAAGCTTTAGGAAACTTAATATATCAAAAGAAATGCAGAACCAATGATATTACTCTTCATTAAACTAAAATGCTCTTGTACAGTGATAGATAACTTTCCATTCATGATTATCATTCCAAATTTGTAAAAATGAAAAAATACAGATAGCAGAATTGCCCTGTCAGTACATGCATATTATATTTTTGTATACATATATACATATTTATATTTGTGTATGCTTCTTTATTTATATAATTTTATGTGAGCACTAAAATATATGAATATTTATGATTAGCTGATATTGCACCTTGGAAAGACTTAAAGAATGTTTTAAAATATTTGCGTATTCTTTTTTATGCACTACATATTTGTATACGTTTGTGTATACGTACCATGTCTGTTTGACACCATCCATTTATACACTTCAGAAATACAATGACTACATGACTGGAAACTGCTGCTTTGTTTGTTGAACGTTGGCACTGCAGGAGTATCTGGAACTACATAAATCAGACAGAACTATGGCTATTGTTATTCCTAGCTGCCTTTGAAACAGAAATTCATTAAACTGCAGATGTAGAAAATTGAAAGTTCTATCTAGAAACTAACATGGCATGGGTTGAAAATTAAAAACAAAGTAAAAATATTTTTCTGGTTTGCTTTTATAAACTATAAATTTATAATTCTCTATTTTTAATTTATTCTTGACCAAGAATAATTTTTTTACGAAATAAACCAAATAATGTTTTACAAAATAAACCTTCATATCCATGTATAAACCACAAGGAAAATTGACTACATCTTAGACTGAAATACATTTGAATCTACATCTCTAAAGACCTTGATCTTGTTTGCCCGCTGCAACCAAATATTTATATTTTGTAAGGTCAAATTCTTCAGAACTGTCTTTTTCCCTCTGATTGACAACACAGGAAAATCCATTTGGTGGTTTTCCGTCAACATATTCTTCCCATTGGTAGAAAAGTATAAGGGAGGAGATAGAATGTAGGAAACTTCTTGTGGTTGTTAGTTCAATATTATGATTAAATCAGTATTACAAAGAATCTAAGGGGCTAGTATGTACTAAGGTAAGGAGCAGAAAGGGTCAAATTTAGCTCTTTTAATTATGATTCCCTTGATCATTTTAAAAATCCTAACTTCCATTGCTGAACTTTTTTCCACCTAAGTTGGGATTTTGATACTATGCTATATTTTAACAGTCCTCTCTTGTGGCCATCTTTCTACCTCTGACTGACATTTGTACAGTACACAGTGCAAATTGCTTGACATGTATTTTGAAAATCAATGTCAAAGAATGTCCATAGAGATTTGAGTATTATACCCTATGGCTCTAGGAGATACTTAGAAAAAGTGCCAAGCAACCTCCAAATACCAATTTGATGGTTCTTAACTTTGATATAATTTGCATGTTTCAATTCTGCTTCTTTTACTGATGTTACCTTGTTCAACTTGATTTGGTTTTTAATGGCATTTATGTAAACATCCCCTCCATACAAGGTAGTAGAAGGCTAACAGAAATAGAAACTTGAGAAAGCCTCACATATTATTTACAGTCTGTAGATGTTCTGCTATGTATATTAAACAGGTATACCAATAGGAAAATATGTTATTTTGGAAGGAAGGGAGGATGTAAACATTCATATATTGTTGAAATGTGGCTATTTTGCTCTAATGTTTAGAATTCTGATTAGCTATTGTGATAAATAGAGCAAAGCATAATCTATTTGCTTCACTAGTCCTTCAGCAGACCTTACTTTCAATTTTAGATCTATTAGGATTCAGCTTCCTCAATTTTCTTTGAGGTCTATCCCAAGTTTCATTTTTTGACTGTGTTACATAAGAGAAGTTTACTAGGGAACGTTTCAAAAAGACACAAGTGGCAATTTTAACAAAGGCAATCTCTTTGTCAGCCTTCCCCATCTCAGGCAGTATTTTCAAAAACTGGAGACTAAATTTGAGTTTTAAAATCACATCTCAACACTTGCTTACTTTCTAAACAATGCTTAATAGATGTGATTTTGGCCTTTTCTGATCAACTTGTTTACCAGACTTGATCTGCATTATGTGATAAGTAATTTTTAAAAATTGTATTTGAAGAATCTTATAAATCAGAATTATTTTTATGCTGTGATCTGTTCTCCAATGACTGAATTGGGAACTACTGTGCAGATATTTTTCTCATTTTTAGAGCTGTGAATAGTTACAAATGCAAAAAATAAATATTTTCCTTTATCTAGTCAAGCTAAATGTTGTGATCTTGAACTGTTGTATAGCAGTGAAAAATTCCAGGTGCCAATTCCTATATTGGTTAATGCTGAAGTATTTTCTCACTTCCCTACCATCTCATGATCTATTAAGGCAGGGAGGCCATCTAAAAAACTTTGATGTAGAGCCTCACAGATATTGCTGTAGAGAGCTAATGACAGTATTTGTTACAAGATAAACTTTGTACAGTCATTTCTGTATGCTTCCATTTTTTTTCTCATGAGATGTCTCAGAGGGAATATGTGAATACTTGTTTATTTTTGTTTGCTTGTTTTGGTAAGAAATTTATCTCACAAAGTAATTTTTTTTTTAAGTGAGTGAATAATGACAGCCCTTGATACATGAGTTTACTACATTTACTTCCAATTTGAAGTTCCTGATAAAATATACACCAAGTTATCACAGAATCCTTTCTTATGAACACGTTTCTGTGTTATGTTGATGTTAGCACACTTACATTTTGCAATCCAAAAGCCTTAAGCTTATAATTTGCCGTATACTAAGAATTTTATAAAATATAGATTTTTTGGCAAGCTGGGGTTTTTTTTTAATCCATTAGTACCAGCAACACCAAGTAGAATTTCTTCATAGACCCCAAAAGGTTATTTTCTTCCTTTGTCAGTTGCACATCTTAGTTTATCAGAATCAGTGAGAAATCATCCCCCAGAGGACAATACTTTTCTAAAGACACCTAAGCCATATTTATAAAACAAAACAAAAAACCCCAAAACACAACACATTCCTAACTCCAACATTTGGTATAACTTAATTTGCAGTACCAGGAGACACTGAGGTTTCTTTAAAAGTTATTTACCTAAAGAGAGCATAAGAATATAGAATTCATTACAGCAACTACAGTCAGCAGTAGCCCTCTGAGCACTGGTTAACTACAAGTGTATGGGGTTGATGTCAGGAGAAAAAGGCTTGGTCTCACTAATGTTGCTTTACTATCAGGTATCTACCACTTCATTATCATACACTACTTTGTCATTGAGAGTATATATATGGGATCTAGAACATGAAAATAGATTCATTTAGTCTGAAAAGCATTTGCAAATAAAATCAGATTGCTTGCTCTGTTAGACTGAAAAAGATCTGTACTAGTCAACATTTCTACATGATGCATATAAACTGTCATTTGAGAGTGAAAACAATCCATTTTATTGGAAATGCAGGACAGAAAGTTATTGTCCATTTATTTGGAAAAAAGAACAAGCCACACAAATAAAAGGAATTAAATTTTTCCAAGAGCAATGATGTTTTCTTAGATGCATGAAATAAATATAAGAATTATTTTTACAGTTAGAGCAACTTGACTACGAGTAAAATTAATAGCCTAAAATGAATTAATTACAAATAAAAGTGATAACTTGGGTAATATTACTGAGGCAGAAGAAGAGATCAAATTTATTTTAATATCAAGAAAATAGAAAATTATTAGAGCATTAAAACCCATGCAAAAATAATATAAAATCTCTCATTAAAAGCATACAAATATTGTTAAGATAAACATTGTTATCACCAGTATTGGCCTCATTAACTGTAAATGCTGTGGGGTACAGTGGACTGTAAAAATCTCTTTGGATATTTTAGTCCCAGTCTGAACTTGTAGAGATGATTAATTTATAGAAAAGAGCTACAGAAATTAACTAGCAACAAGGATTTAAGAGCTGAAATTGTTGCATAAGATGAGATTTTATATATAAGCTTTTGTGTCATCACACCCCATGGAACAGAGCCCAAAACATTCTGTGCAATTCCAAACCCCTCGTGGATTTTGAAGCTTAAACTCTCTATTCTGGCCTGCTGTGCTAAATCTTGTAACAATTAAAAGGTTCCAGTTCTCAATTCTTCTGCACAGATTATAAAAATATTGCTAGAAAACAGCAATATGAATTAAAAGAGAGAAAACATGAACCACTCCTACCATGGGAAATGAAGTAATGGATACTTGCAAGAACAGTGATAAAGCTCATCAAAGATGTAGTGCATGCATTTAATCACAAAGCCTCTCACACCTGTGCTATATAGTTCTAATAACGTCATTGTATGTAAGCATTTAACGATCTAAAGTCTCTATATGATACATAACAGAAAAACTGATTAGAAGGCTAGATCAATTTAAAGCATTTCTGTTGTTATCTTTTCTGCAGCACATTTTTCATGCTCACCTGCCAAGAAAATGTGGTAGATGGACACTTTAATCAGGGCAGTTAAGTTCTTCCTCAAAAATCTCAAGAGAGATTGAATGGAGGATGTTGCTAATGCTCATAAACTACACTTTCAGGTTGCTAAAGGTACACCAGAGTGTGTTACAGCCTTGAAAGCATCTCCAAGAACATGCATTATCTTCTACATATATGACAAAGATAAGAAATCTGTTCTCTACGTGGATAAAAGTCTAAATTAGGTAGATTTTAAATGGAAGATCAGCATAAATCATGCTTGACCAGAGGGAAAACCTTCTATGATGGAGCAGTGGAACAGGCAGCTCAGAGAGGTCATGGACTCTTCCCCTCTGGAGACATTAAGAATCCAGCTGCATGTGTTCCTGTGTCACCTGCTTTATTTGACACGACCTTCGCAGGAGGTTTGGACCAAAAGATCAGCAGAAGTCACTTCCAGTCTTAACTATTCTGTGGTTCTGCCATTCTGTCATCACCACCAATGCACTCATTAGACCTGGATAAAATTCTTGATGTTTCCTGTAGCAGAATGGACCAAATTAGCAGTAGTAGTAACAGTAGTAGTAACAGTCTTAGTAGTAGTAGTAGTAGTAGTAGTAGTAGTAGTAGTAGAANTACATATACATTTACTTGTTCACAATGGTTAAATGTTCTTATTCTTCATTTACATAAACGGTCTCCATTTTTCACAGAAGAATAGACTGTCTTAATTTTTGCAGAACTCAGTGTTTGAAAGGTCACTCAGAAAACTGAAAACAAGTGTGT
>VWZS01002632.1:20277-99710 GCA_013397075.1 Rhabdornis inornatus | reverse complement strand
AGAAGAAGAAGAAGAAGAAGAAGAAGAAGAAGAAGAAGAAGAAGAAGAAGCAGAGAACCTCCAAATTCTTTTCAGAGAATCACAGAATATGCTGAGCTGGAAGGGACCCACAAGGTATTTTAGACTTTTGTTTTTATTTTAATCCATATATACAACAGATCTACTTTGAAATGCATCTACCAAGCCTGTTGGTGTCCCTTTAATTTAAAAAAAAAGGACAAATTTTATAAACGCACGTTTGGGTACTAGTGGTAGGGACAGTGATGCTCTAACCAAAATAATGAATTTTTGTTCCCTAGAGTGGGTTTATTGATTTATTGATTTCTAAGTTAGAATGTCAAGNTTAGAAAGTTTTATGAACATTTGATTAATGATAGAAGTTAAAAACATTTGGAGTCAGCTCCCTTCAGTTCTGAGATGCTAGGAAGAGGCCAGAAGTTGATGGTCCACTGAATTATATTCTTCATAAATCTCACATGGATAATAATTGTTTTCTGCAGGTCACACTTTTATGTCACTCATAAGTCATGATCATCACCTTCCATCTAAAATAGAATTAGAAAAAAAGTTACAGAAGAAAATGGAGTTTGCAAAAGAAAAAAATTCAGATTTTTGCAAGTTAACTATTGGAAGACAGAACTTGGAAAATGCACTAATCAAAAATCAGAAAATTTGCTCCTGGAAAAATCTGAAATATGAGTTGATGCTCAGTGGATGCAACCTCAGGATACAATTTGCACTGTCACACATAATGACCACAGAGGCAAATGAGAATTCCAGAAGGCTTGTGAAGTCTAGCAACTCCCCAGGATTTTTGAAAACAAGACTAATTGTGGTTAGTGGAAGTTATTGTTAGCAATCTATAAGCCCTTTCCATAGCTGTAAAGAATTTTTTTTGCTGTAATGAATTATCAGTTACAAGTACCATCTCTGGTTTCTTATAACTGCTAAGGAAAACAGCATATATCACAAAATATTATGTCCAATTCTAAAAGCATGTATTTCTCATAGCCACAGGTCCTCCAACTAAGACAAAAATAAAAAAATACATCAGTGGGTGGAAAACATGGAAAATGTCTGCGAAAAGCATTTCAAATAAACTGTCAGTGGCTTTAACATGAACTTGTGATACAATATGGGGAAGGAGATACATGGTGCAGCTTATTCCATTTTATTTATTATATACAACAGAGTGCCTGCCTGATAATTCCCCGCAGAAAGCCTGTACTAGTATGTAATGATATACAAAGTTATTCACTAATTTTTTCTAATAGGGATCTATGATATTTCTTATCAGTCCTCGAAGGTATATAAGAACAAACAAGTTGGGAAAAGGCTAAATCAGACAAATACTAAATAGGCTTAGTTGCATCTTGGACCAGCTTGTTTTACTACTGATTCCCAAAGAAGGATGACAAGTGCCTCTCATTGATCAAACTTCCAGTGAGAGGGCAGAAAGGAATTAGAGTTTTCTTTTTGTCATGTTAAATATCATTCTTCCTTACATGGACTCCTGTAAAATAAAAACAAAAAATTTTAAAAAGAGCTATAAGCAAAAATAGCAGACCTACAAATGCTCCTTCATTTTTCTTTTTTAAAAATACAGATAAGTTTATCTGCAACATATATTAATGCAAAGTCAGATCCAATTATAATGACATATATTGTGCAACCATCGCTCTATCAAATGATTAGGAACACTCCTATTACACTGATGGACTAATATAAGAATAAAGGCTGCCTGGGCACTCTGTTAAATCCAAGCACTTCTTATCTTCCATAATGCAGAGTAGCAAGGCATTTCAGTTCGCACTATACAAGCAGTTTTGACACTGAAATATTGCATTTTTCATTATCAGGTTTTTTTACACTCCATAAAAATGAGTCTAGAGTATATTGTAATAATGCTTCAAGAACTGGAGGAAAAAAAACACAAAAACCAAAACCTCCTAAAAATAGACCAAACCAAACCAAAAAATATGAACTTGTACATAATATGAACTTTAACAAAAAAAAAAAAAAAAAAAAAAAAAGAGGGGGAAAAAAAAAAAAAAAAAAAAAAAAAAAAAGGAGGGGAGAAGAATAAAGAAAATTGAAGGATAATGTTCTGTGATTCTAAGTTCTTCTACCCAAGGGAATATTATAGAATTGTGCCAAGTAAGTAGTTCCTCTTGAAGTGAGGAATGTGGGGGCAAAAATCAACTGACATTCTTACACTACCAAGGTACTGTGACTTCTCCTGCATCCTTTACTGCAGGAAGAAACACAGGCCATTTTAAAAATTAAGATGAAAAACAGGGAAGATAATGTACACTAGTTTTCTAAGATCTGATTCACAAAGGGCCTTTCATGGCAAACTTCTAATGTTTGCTGAAAATAGATGGGATAAGTGGAAGAAAGAAGGAAAATCTGAACTGATTACAACACCACCCCAAGTAAACCATAGCTTTTGAAAGAGCTCAGGTGATTTAATCTTTTTTTAGTTGAAACAGAGACACTTCAAAGACCATGGTTCTCCCTCACTATACATTGAGGGCTGAAAGCAATGCTGAATCAAAGTCAGGGATTGCCAAGTCTACAGAATTTTTCCTGCAAGCTCTAGTGTTTCTTTGCAGATTATATTTTGACATGTTAGATCCTGTTTGGCTGAGAACACTAGACAAGATAGTAACCCAGGTGAATAATAGTAACCCAATTGAATCTATGAAGATACTGAGTGTAGTTATTAGAAATTTGGTTCTTCTGATAGTGTAAGAGCAAAGACTTCACTTGTAACAAGATAGAAGTGTACAAAAATAGAGACGCAACTCCAGTACAGTATGTTTTGAAACATTCCACAGAGGCTTTTAAAATAGCTGCTATTGAAAGTAATGGATTTTCTTTGCTTTTAAGCTCTGTTCTAGAGGACAGGAGTCAATAATGATCCTCTCCATTAAATCAAGACTCTTTCTACTTTCTGGTTTTCCTTGCAGTATGTCCCATAATTTTATTATTCCATGTATTTCTCACAGGCTTCAATAACTGATGGGCAAAACTACAATATTTAGGCAAATTTTTTGCACTTGGCATCAAGAGACAAGGAGTTCCTATGCTCTTTTCATTTGTGACTCTTCAAAGCTTGCAGACAAGTAATGAAACTCCAAGGAATTGCACAGACAAAACTTGACGAGCAGAGGAAAACTAAAAGAGAAATTGAAAAAGAAAAGAGGACTAGAGGTAACACACAAGAAATAGACACCATAAGCTTCAAAAGGGAAGATGGAATCTTGTGATAAACAGAAAAAAAAAAAAAGGTAACAAAAAGGTAACATTTTGGTGCTCACTTAACCTTCAAAAGGTGGCCTACAGAGGCACTGAAGAGAGAGCTTATAGCTATGACTGCCTCTGAGATTTCATCTTGTGCGAAAGGTGAAGATTGAGATGAATAATAAAATTGGCCTTTCAGGACTAAGACCCTACCTATCAGTCAATTACAAAAAAAACCCCAGCCACTACAAAGGAAAACAAAACCTAAACAACAATAAAGAAGTCTCAGCAATCCCAGGTTTATCATTGATTCAGTTAAACATGTAATTAGCTGTTTTTCTTTAATGTCTCAGGCAGTTTTGCTTATCTGACTGCTCCTGCTTTGCTGTCAGACATTCAACTCTGTTTAATACAAAGTGCTCCCAGGACACCTATCCTTTACCCAGAGTATACCCAAGATGCTTGTCCTTTGGAACATTTAGCCTTTATAGTGTATCTTCCTTTCTGTTGGGGAAAATGAAGCTTGCTCCTTTCTGCATGTTGCCATAATATGTTCTGATCAGTAGAATTCATATGTCATTTTCATTTTCAACAGAAGCAGAGCACAGTAAGGTACACAGCTGGTGCCAGGAAACCAGTTTCCCATTGCTGTTCTCTGAAGGGAGCTTATTAGTGACACTGTGCACTCTTCAACTGAGCCACTGAATTACAATGAGCATGTAGAGCCCAATTCTTCTCCCAGTGTCATCAATGACAAAAAGCTCACAGACTGTACTGAAACCTATGTAAAACAATTTGGCAGTATCAGGACCTTGCCTTTTTAGATTTCATTTTTCTATTTCTGAATCACCTATATAATGTAAAAGAAAAATAATGGACAAAACCTGGAGAGGATGAATGTGGAGGAAGTAGTAGAATGATTTTTATAGTACGAGGATGGATAATTGAAGCTTCAGATGAGTTTATGGTCAAGGGTAGAACCATTAGGGCTGCCATTAGATGTCTCTTCAAATGTGCTTGGAGCCAGACTGTCCCTATGAAATCATGAGTCAAAAACTGCCCTGTTAATAAATACGTGCTTTCAGAGCAATTTGAATCAAAATAGGAAAGAAATTAAGGGGAGGAAAAAAAAGAAGAAAAGCATGAAAGCAACCAAGGAATTTGAGTTACAGGGACAACTTCTAAGAAATCTCATAAATGGTAGATTAACATTGATTTCTTGTTATATTTCCCTTAAATAGAACATAACTACAAAAAAAGACCCAAACCCTGCTCTTCACCCTGCCTTCTTCTTAACACTGTGAAAGTCTTCCCAGTAGATGTTATAGCGCAGCAGTGTTAAAATGTTTCAAACAATGTGACTAGACCCTAAGTTTAAATATAAATCCATTTCAAACATATGGACAGACATTCATTCTACTGTAAGGAGAAATAAGAACCTGTATTGGCAGAAAATAATTGTTAGCACTGCATGGTCAAGTCTCTACTTTCAAGTTAGTCATATGAGTTCACAGATTTTTTCAATACCAGGTCTTGCTCTAAAATACAAGAATCTGAGTATTAAGAAGTTATGGGATAAAATTTATGACTAAACAGGTAATACAAGTAGCTGACTGGCAGAATAAAAATTATTCTAAAAAGGAAGGGCCAAAGGTTACTTGTACTGCTCAGAAATGAGTGCACGCATCAAAAGCCTGTGGAAACTACAAAAAAGGCCAAATAAAAGAACTGGCAGTGATGGTGGGCTTGGGGGGAAAGTGGTGGTAAAAAGAGGTTTTTTACTTCTAGACTATTCGACTCACTTCCTTGAGGTAGTCTCACTTGAAAATGTTTTACTGAAAAAGAAGTTAGCATCTACCAACCTATCGTACCAAAATCTTAGGAAAAAACAACATTCCAACATACTAAAAATTGTATGCAACTCATGCTTCAAAAAACTTCAGTTCATAGAATTTCAGGAGAAATAAGAGTTTAAAAACATCACATATCACACCTGGTCTGGCAGGTATTTGGAAACTTCATTCAGAGAAAGAATTTTCTAACACATCTGTGGACTGGAGCTCTGATTAGTTTTTAACAGATTAAGAAATAGAATCACTGAACTAAGAACAGTTAGCTATCAACACTTTTTTCAACAGAGCTAAAAATACGAGTTTCAGTGGTTTCAGTGTTAGAAATCTGATGTTAGCATGACTGGGGACTTGTAGGTAGTAATATAATGCAGGACAAAAACATTAAAAATCTCTTTCGGTATTGAAGGCCCTTCCAGCAGTCTATGCAAGTAATGCCATTACAGCTACAAGCAGAAGAAAAATCACATAGAACAGTCCTGAAGTCAAATAAGAATTTCACCCAAAAAAGCACTGTTTATGGGCATACAGAATGCACTTTCCCAAGAGTCAGTTAGAGAAGAAGAGGCAGATAGGTAATTTCAGGGAACAGTTTCAGCAATCTGGCACACATCAAGCCCACAAAATACACAAAATGAGAATTACATACTTCCTAATGCTTTACAACAGTACCAAGGTGTCACAAATGAACTGTGGACTTTAGAATTGGAGAACTATTCTGGTCAAAAGGGGCCTCAGTGGGACCCTGGTTCAGCCTCCCGTTACAAGCAGGTCAACAGTGACCAGATGAATTTGGTTCCATTTATCAAAACACTTACTGCCTGTAGTCCCAAAAGTATATTTCAGTTGAACTGGTCAATGCTTCCGAGAGGAGAATAATCATGTGTCTCAATATACAGGCTGCAGTTTTCTGCTGACACCATCCATTTCCTACAGCTTAAGTCCTTCTGAATGGCCCTTGTGTACCTCTCAGTTTGGAATTATACCCAGGTTTGATTAGGCTGCATCCCATTTACTCTTCTAGGTTAAAGGCATTGAGCAGAATAAAAGATATTGAATGGTGTTTGCATTGAGGAATTCTTCTAATTGGCAATATAAAAAGCATTTACCACCATACTGTGTGTCTGAAAACTCACTCAGAAATTCATCCACCTAGTAGTCTCCGTATTTAAGATCTTACCATCCTAAGTGGAATACACAGATGCTGTGGAAGATCATGAAGAAATACCTATTATAGGAGACATAAGCAACATTCACTGCTCTTCACTTTTCCAGAGTAATTTCATCATAAATAGTTTGACCAGGTTTGTCTGGCAAGATTTGCCTTTGATCAGCCTATATTTGCTATTCCCAAGCACCATTTTCTCCTTCATGTACTTCATGTCCCAGCTTTCAAAATGCAAAGTATTCCTCCATATACAGAATCTTATACTGATAAATTACAGCACATAATGCTTTTAAAATCTGGTTGAAATTAAGAATAGGAGATATTGAAACACAAAGAATATTTTAATGTACATAAAATGGATCAATAATCCTTCTCTGAGAATAAGCCACTTTGCAGTGGTTGTGATGCGCTTGTGCAGTTCTCAAGGGAGTATGAAATAGCAAGAAATTATAAAAGCTACTAAAAAATCCCCATACATCTTTGTTTTCCTTTTCTATTTCTTACTTATTTTTCTTTTTCTGAGTATTCTATCTGTCTTAAGGAGACTATTATGTTCTTTAGACCCAGGAAGCTGGGGACAAGATCAAAAAGTCCAAAGTAAGATCTTAAGCCTGAGGGCAGACTGAGAACATTAAGGTTGGAAAAAACATAATTTTGCAAGGTAATTGTCTGTGCACTTGGAGTTATCTCCAGGACTGAAGGAAGTCATTGGCACACCATGTACAGGCACAGATGGGATTTCTTACCAAGGCTTCACAGAGCTATCTAGGCACAGGAAATCAGGGTGAGAATTTTGGCACTAAGTTTAATGTGCTCAGAGTCCGGGTCACTTTTCCATAGCTTACTGAATGGAGACAGATGGAAATGTAAGTATGGGAATTTTTTGTTGGTGGCAGATAGTGGACATTCATGAGTGGGTGTATATGTGTGTGTATGTAAGCATGGGTGAAGCAAACAGCTACAAAGAGTGAAAGCCATGTATAGAAAATCAAAACTTATTTGAGAGCCACACATATATTATTTAATGTTTGAATATACAAATGTAAAACTGGCAACATTTTCACTATTTGTTAGCTAAAATCTTAAAACCACTTTTATCTGCGAATGCCTGCACTGAAATTTTGATCCTTTGCCATCCCTTTAGGAGCTGAGAGGATAAGGTTCCACAAAAATCTTAATAGGTTATACTCTTAAGCAATTCAAAGACACAACTTTTTGTCAACTTTTTATTGACAGACCCACTCCATGGGGCACAGGCAGTCATGGAAGAGCTATCACAGTCTTTGCTATGAGATGTTAGGGAGATGGTGACACCCTCAGATGGGTCAGAATGGTCTTGAGGCTCCCTATACACTGTCCTTACATCTTTCCTGATAGCCTTGAGAGGCAGTGATGAGTGACACCAGCCCAATCTGGCTTCCCCTGTGCTGAAACAGACTGTTTTTCAGTCTGACTTTAACATGCTCCATTGAATTTCAGTAAACAAGTCTGTTTATGAACTTTATAAGCCTAGAGAAAAGTTTAAAACTATGCTCAAATAAATTTATTCCCAGCCAACCTATCATATATCAGGGAGTCCCATATATTGTTCCCATTCATTTTGCCCAAGTCACCATTTAATTCTTGTCTCTTGAGGCCATATATCTCAGAAGTACTCTCCTCTGTACTCTGGACTATTTTGCAGAGAAAATTATTTTTAAAAAAGAGATTTATTGATGTTTTTTATCCTCCCAGAGCTCCTTTCAGTTCTGAATTGCTCTTTCCCTCTTTTAATGTTACTGTTATCCAGCATGTAGCTGATAGTCGAGTTTCTCCCTGTAACCTCTCCTGTGCTGCCTGAATCTTTTCCCCCAAGGCTCTTACTTCTATTTCTATTACTTGTTGCTCTCTTGCATTGTTCTTCCACCCATAACATTCTCTGTTTGCAGCAGGTTTGGCCTTGCTCTACATATGCTCATGTACCCACAGGACTTGTATGATTGCACCTCAAATGTGCCCAGTGCTTCAGACCAAATCCTTATCAAATATGCTGCTTCCACACATGCTGTCTACAGGAAAGGAAAGTCAGCAGAGCAGCAGGAGCAATGCCAAAGAAAGGTTTTTGCAATTGAATCAATTCTGACCACATCCTAAACAAATGCTAAGTTCACACTTGGGATATATTCAATAGTCACAGGAATATTACTGCCACAACACTGCAGCTCTCTTGATTTCATGGCTTCTATTGCTATAATATTGCAACATAAGAAAATGCAAAGTCTAACCTCATAGATCAATAGATCAACAGACATTTGCACTCCCCCGTATTTGGGGTTTATGAAATGATTTTTCAGAAATTTCTAGTTTTTAACAACTGGTTTTCACCTGGAGAGTAATTCAGATAGGATACAACACTGCTACAGATATGCATTGAATAAAGTCAAAGTGAGTTCCCAAATATCTCTTTGTTGCTTAGAAACAACTTTGCTTAATGTCGATGGGAACACATCGGCCATACCTGGATTCAAAGACCTGTGGAATTTTTAAATCTGTCTTCAAAAATTCCATTATGGAACAAACTCTTACATTTGCCTTCAGCTTTTGTTTCTTTCATATTTGTGTCTATGTCAGGAGCAGTCCATAATTTTCAATAATGAAAATACACACAAAAATATAATTAATTCATATAGGGAAGTTATAGGTTGTGTCTGGTTGTTGGTTTGTTGTTCTTCTTTCTCTTAAGATATAAAAATAAGCATCTCAATAATAATAAAAAATTTGAACTGTATAAGAAAAGTAGTATGAATAAGCTTATTGATGGCACTGAGGAGATGGACTAACTGAACTGTGGGAAGGTTTTTATCTTTATTGTGAAGATTGGCTAGCTGTATACATGTCTAAGCAGACAGGATGTTTGACCCATCTGTCAACTGGCAAATGTATCTTCTGAAATCAGTGAATACTAATTTTAATTACGAGACAAAGATATGACATCATTCTATCAGAGCCAGTCATGTCTCCAAATAAAGAAAATATTTTACCAATTTTACTCTAAAATGCACAATATCAGCAATAGAAAAGACAGAAACTGACTAAACTGAGCCCAACCATCTTTTGGTACACAGGGTGAGGAGACAAAAAGTAAGTTTCTGAAGAATTTCTATATATCGTAATTTGCAGCTGGAGCACAAAAGGGACTGAAATATACTAGGCAGAAAAATACTTATAGATTTAAATAATTATTTGAGCTATATTTTACACATAATTTATACTTTTAACAAAGTTGTTGGATGAATTGTCAATTGAGTAAAATACTGGAATTATTGTGAGGAATAGACTTGACTTTGCAAAGATTGAACCTGTCAAGAGTGAGGAAAGGGAGTTGCATCTACCACTTACCATTCGAAGTTGCCATCATACACCAAAATCAGGTATCATGTATTTATCCTTAATAACTATAGGAGAAATGTAACATTACCATTAATGTTCACACATGTTAAAAAAAACCAACAAAAAACCCAAAACACCCCCACACAACAACAACAACAACAAAAAAAAAACCCAGCTAATTCTAGACCAGTCTTTTCTAGCTTTTTAAAACATTAAAATGGAAATTCTGTGAGAGATCAAGCTGTTGTAGCAGCAGAAAAAAATCAGTAAGGTAATATTAGAGATAAACAGCACAAAACCAAGGTGAAGAGGTATACACAGAAGGTGAGTTGGCTCCAAAATCCTGTTGTTTTAATTTGGGTGCAGCAATTTGAAAATTAGGTTCAGGTAATGCTTTCTGGCAATATGTGAATATGTAAAGGCCTTAAAGTAGAAACTAGGCAGGTCAGGGAAAGGTGCATACCTCATATGGCAGAAAAAGTGATGTGCAATTTGCATTATTATATTTTTCTGAAATGTTTGTCAGAATATTCTGATTTTTATATTTAGCTAATTTTTCATCTCAGAAGAATAAATTGTTTATTGACACAGTACTGCATCTGACAGATTTTTTTTTCTATTGAGGTATGTCTTTTTGGCGCAGGGGTGGAATTATGAAATGTCCATGCTATTTACAAATGATGAGAGCCCTAGAGCTACAAAAGCATCTACAGAAAATCCAGGGCACTTTTTTTTTTGTGCAGTGCCACAAAATATGTCCTTCCTGTAGAAAGAAAACTAGATGCATGGAAGTTCTTCATATCTCATTATTGTAAAGTAAATATAGAAACTGATAAATGTATGTATGTATGTATGTATGTATGTATGTATGTATGTATGTATGTGAGTTTGAAACACAGGACTTTCAATAAACTCCTGTTGAAAAGCAATATTATCCCAGATTATAAAACAGAAAATACAAGCTATATATATTCACAACATAAAAGATAGTTCTGAAGAATTAGGGGTATTCAAATATTTTTGCAGATTTTATATGGTACTAAAATAGAAACCGTAATATTGTGAGAAGTGAAAAGTGAAGGAAAAGAGCACAAGAAATTACGGTGTGATTCCTGGGGCTATCTTGTTAGGGCCAGGAGTTGGACCTAGTGATCCTGATGTGCTCCTTCCAACTCCACATATTCTATAATTCCATGATTACAAAAAGGAAAGAATTACAAAAGTGCATACATTTTCCTCTTAGAAGTGTTTGATGCCATTCTTAGTTGAAAAAGGTGATGAACCTTGAAAAACAAAAAGTGTTTCAGTCATAGCTAAAATAATAATAATTAAAATAAAATAAAATAAACCAATTATACAATATTATTAATAATAATAGTAGTAATAGTAGTAATAGTAATAATAGTAATAATAATTTTATCTTGCATGGTTATATCCTGGAATTTTTAAAATCCCTTTGAAATGTCATTAAAGGCATTTTTAATCAGGTTTTGTGCATCCAGATACCCATGAAGAGTGACTCCACAGAACAGAATCTGTATTATTTTCTCCAGGTTGAAATTTAGAATTTTTTCCCTTCTTACAGAGCATCAGGTATATGATTTCATAAAGAATGCAAACAATAGATTTTCATTTGGGTAAATGCTGCAGTAGGTAAGCTGTATATACCTTGGCTGCTGAGTTTGCATAACTTAGAAAGGTTTAAATCAGAAAGCAACAGAGCAGCAAGGATATGAATTTAAAATAATAAGCAAGGGAGGGAAAATATTAATAAGATATTTTTATCACTGTTTTATTCTGGTATGGTCAAAATATTGAAAGATCTTGAGAAAACCTGATATGATGTAGTAAATTTCCTATTTTATAAAGTTATTTAAATACATCCACCAAATATAAGTCTAGTAGCATTAATTTACTGTTAGGAATTAACACTTTGAAAATGGAAAGACAAAATGATGATACAATACTTTACAGAAATAAAAATATTTTCAAATATCAGTGATATAAAAATGCAAATCTATTTTTTTGTAATTTTTGAAATACAGAAATTTCAGCAGATTGAAAAGACAACAAGGTATGAAGCAATGACTTTTCATGTGACTGTAAAATGAGTTAATACTTTAATGCAGAGATGTCATGAGGAGTTCAAACATCTCCCAGGAGAATAATTTGATTAAAAGAAAGATCATCTCTGATCCTGTAAACTCAGGATATGAAAAGACTAAACTAGAAGGCATTAAAATGTGGTGGCTTATTCAATTATTTTTAATGTATGAATATATATGTGTATGTGTGTGCGTGTGTGTGTGTAGAATTTCTACTGATTTTCAGGTTTCAATAAGTTAAGACCGAAATAATAAATATTTCACTTCTAAATATTTAGCTGAAGTTGCTTCAGGAAGAGAAAAGACAATTAGACAAGAGTTCACACGGTTCTTTATTCTATAGAGATGTTTATTCCATCTTATTCAATTGTGCTTTCACTGTAGCAGAAAAAACTGGGACTAGAAAGTTATGGCCTTTGTCATATAGAGCAGCAGCTCATGCTCTGAGTAGAAGCTATAATATGGATAAAGGAGGGCACTAAACTCAAGCGGATGGGACAATGTTGCATCCCTGTGATGACATCTGCAGGGAAACAGAGCATTTAATCAGAGTACTCCATCAAAATACCTTTGCATATTACTGATAGCATGTTGGTCTGCTCTTCACAAGCCAAGCTTCTTGTTTTTCATATGTCTGACAGATGAAACAAGTAATTTACCATGCTTTTATTAATAGTGTCAACATGAAGAGCTGATACTTTAGATAGCATTAGAGTCTTGCCTAAAAACTGGCTCCTATAGTTGCAAGTAGTTTTTGCTGTCTTTTAGACTTAGCGGGGTTGATTAAGTGTGCATTTGAAAAGTAGATAAAATTCCTTTTTATTGTCCTCAGGTCATGAACCAGCAAAGTTTAATTCTGCAGTAGCTTCAGGGCAGGTAGAAACCAAGTGAATTCCTTGGCTGAAATACTAGATGCCTTTGATCCCATAAGCTATCCACTCAACAGCAGTCTGGCTCACTCTGCCTCTGTCACTAACGCTGCCAACCAGGAAAAAAGCCCATCCGCTCGCTCTCTCTGTTGTTCCTGCACTGCTGTCTGTTCCTACAGTGTCTGGGAGAGCAGAGCTTGGGGGAGTAGATCAGTGGAGGTTCTGGGTACTTAAATGCATGCCCAGCATATCTTCAAAAAATGTATATAATGGAGTACATCTGTCAACCTCTAATGCACTCACATGCTTTCAGACATCTTGAGTGAATGTGAAATGACCACAAGGCTGTTTCTAAGTGGCCAAACAAGTAAATACAAAAACCCAGCTCATACATGCTGACTCACCCTGTTGATGGCTGGTGTGAGCTGATATGTCACACAATATTGTTTTTATCTCTGACACCTGTGGATCTAAGACATAAACAGTAATTCTTTGTATTCTTCCTCACTTCAAAGTGCCTGCAAGAATGTGCCAGACTAGAGCTTTATAGAACTAGTTTGATGATGTGGCATCATTCAAGATGTAAACAGTGACAAAGCCTGCTGGAATAGTGCTAGAAAAGCCTTGGAGCAGCTCTTTACATTGCTTCTTGGAAGAAGTTCTTACAAGGAGCTACAGTCATGACAAGAGCCATGCTTGAATCTTTTTATAAAGACACACCATTGAGGTGATAAAAACAAGAGCCTTGGAGCAAAAATATAAGTGGTTTGGATGAGCTAGCATCCAGTGCTCAAGCTTGCCCCACTGTCCTTTTAAACTTTCCTTTTTTATTTAGACAGACAAATGTGTACATAGGATCCATTTTCTTAGGATTGCAATTCTTCTTCCGACACTCATCTTCTGCCCAGAGCACTTACCTGTTTTACTCATGCTTGATGAAGTTTGTGGCTTCCAGAAACCGTGTAATAGTGTAGGAATCTCTGGACACATTAGTTGTAAAATGTTTCAAATTCCACACAGAATTTGGAATTAAATTAATTGCGGCAGAGTAAATTACATAATTGCACTGATTGCAATATTTGAGGAGCTGATACCTCACCACGGGGCACACAAAGAATCAAGAAGTTTCATTTTGGTTATAATTTAAATTTAGAATTTATCTTTAAACTCAGAAGATAACCACCCAGAGGTACGGTGAACTGAAAATTTGAGTGAATATTTTTGAGTGCGATACATAGCATTTTGTGATAGTAGTTTTCTAAAAGTCTTGAAGGCTAAAACTAGACCAGCAGGAAACTTAAGTTAATTTTCTGGTTTGAGATTCTGCTTTTCAGTATTCTAGTATATTCCAAGTTACCCTTCATATGTTTAACACTTTACCCTCTTTCACATTTTCCTCACTCTTCTCACTCTCATTTTTTTACCCTTTCTTAAATATGTTATCACAGTGGCACCACCAGTGTTGCTGAGGAGCTCAGTTTTGGGCAGCAGCAGGTCCTGTTTGGAGCCAGCTGGAAAAGTCACTGTCAGACACAGGGACACTCTTGGTCTCTTCTCACAGAGCCACTTCTCCAGCACACCTGCTACCAAACCCATATCATGCAAACCAAACATGCACTTATGAGAGAAAGTAGGAGAAAAAAAGCATTATATTAATACAACATTTCCAGTATAGGCTGATGCTATTCCACCAATAAGTTTAATTCAGTTCTATTTTTTTTCCAGTCTTAACACTATGAAATGATTTCTTTTCTGTCAGTCTTGCTCTCATAACTTATTATTGCACTTGGATGTGCTGCATTACAAATCGTTCCCACAGCTGTAAAAGTAAGATATTTCATTCACTTTGACTCTTTTTTTCTATTTTTATTTTATTAAACTTGAATCACTTTTATTATTGAAGGATGGCAAAATTAAACTTCATTATGAAAATGCAATAACATACTCTGTGTGTTATTTGTTCATATTGGTTTCATTTTTAGCCACTGCTGGATAACAATTGCATAATACAACATTTCATTGCCAGCAGTCTCTATTAACCTTTGAGAAATAGGTTTGTCCACTGAGATTCCAAATGTTTGATAGCAATACTTGTTCTGGTTTTAATTTAATTTATTTGTAAAAGAACTGAATTAGTGACGATGGTCAAATGTAGTAGGCGTAGAGTCATTTGCTGTTTTATTCCTACTTCCACTTTCAGTTTTAATATGTCAGTTTAGCACAGAGAAAGATGAAATCTTGTGTGACGGCCTGATAATTTAAGTTTCAGTAGGTGTCTGATCCTTTTCACAGCAGTATCAGTTGAGACACTATAGCTCCCATTACTGCAAAAGCAGAAAGGCAGCTATGCATACACATCTTTGAGTTAAACTGAAAATCAAATGTTCTCAAGATTGGTTTTACACATACGGTTTACAAACTGTTAATATCTGAGAATCTACTTAGACTTCTAATATGTGTTCACCTCACCGTGGTGATAAGTTAAACAAATGAATAAACTATGTTTGTCAGGTGTCAACTCCAACAGAAGTCACAAAACTAGTGTAAATCCCCACAGGTGTTACATAGTTGCAGTTAAAGACATGAGAAGTGTGAAATGCTTTGATCAAATATAAATATAAACTTACAACAAGGATAGTATTTTTCTTGCCAAAAGTCCCTCAATTTTCATAAATGTTTTAATTGGAAATTCAATTAGGTTAATGATGCTTTATCATTATAAGCATCTTTAGGCTACTGCAGAGTTAAGCAAAGGTGCAGAGAGATATTTTATATACTAATATTATTATTATAACTTACTTTATGCACTGGGTTCTTTTCTTAAATATTAGACATAATGAATCTCTCTGTAGCACGGCAAGAGACTTAGAAAAAGCTTGCCATTCCCTTTTTTATTTTCAGATGCTTTAGAACATTTAAATTTCAATACTTCTTAACTTCCATAGCAAAATCTGAGCTTCTTAATCAGCACATCAATACACTTACCATTTTATGAAAATTAAATTACATTCTGGTTTTAGTCCATAAGCCCCAGGAATCACTTCCAAATGTGTGAGGAGAACATCTGTAAATTCGATTGTCTGAATTAAAATATCAGAGATCAACTTCAGTGAAACATAAGGAAAAACACAGAGCAAGAAAAGGATGTGGGCAATTATCATTCTTTACTTTCTCTGACAAACTGGACAAGGCAACATTAATATCTAGTGTAGCACAAAAGGTTCTCTTGGGCAGTTGGGTGTGAGTGGACCAAAGATGAAAAACCTTCCAGCAGTTCATGAAGATAACTTGAAATAACATAATCTCAAATTACTGATTCTTCTCAAGACATCTCAAAAGCAACAGAAATGAGAAATATCTCATACTTTTTCCCAGTGTCTTTCTATGACTGGGCAAATCTAGTTTACAAGCTAACCTTCTAGTTAAATTAAACAGGATGAAATATACCCTTAGCAAGACCAAATAGCACTTCTGTGGCAGGGCATTCACTCATTTGAAATTTGGTCTATTTTGGTCCTATTCCTCTATTAGCAAAGACAGGTGGATGTGCTGCTCTGATATTACAGGAAGAGTACTGTCCAAAATGGAAAAAAAAAAAAAAATTATCTTCCCTTCTTGATAATTTCCTGCTGCAGATATATGTGTCTATATATATATATTTCTCCTCATACTAGAGAGACTAAATAATAATAAATTTACTTTATCCATTTTGAGAAAGTAGAGTATTTTTTCCAGACTTCATATGACAGTTAAAAAAAATAAAATTAATCACTAATAAAATCAAAAGAGAAAAGAGTGAAATTTCTATTTTGTTTTAAGCACCAAAAATTTTAGTTTTGGGTTTTTTTTAATGATGGTTGAAATATCTGTGATTTTATGAAATCTGAATAATCATTCTTTTCCAATTTGAATGTCTAGATAAGAGAACTTTTCTCATACAACCATAACTGTATAGGCTGGAGGTTTAGCAGAGCAGAGCAAGGGAGGAGGAAAATGGGGAATACAGTAGAAAGAATTTGTCATAAGGGGGCTGTTTAACTGAAAAATTAATGAAAGAATTATAGCCTTTTGAAAAACCCATCTGACACCTTGAAGGAGAGCACACTGTCGAAACAAAAAGAAAAGAAGGAAATGGAAATCAAGGCTGAGAGCAGTGTGACTGAAGATATGATTAATTAGTGAACTAAATGACAAAGTAACATTCACTCTCAGCTATTGACAAATTAGTCAGTTTTCTTGTTGTAGAGTCCTTCTAGCAATCTCAGCTTGATTTCATTTGATTCCTGAATTTTTTGCAGTCACTATGGCTATATCATATTTTAAGAAGCAGTATATGAAAGAGGAATGGATGGGATTTGACAAGAAAATGGAGAAGGTTTTTTTTATTTTGTTTGGAGAAAGGAAGCAAAATAAAACTTGAGGATAATAGGAGCAGCTGTTCTTTTTAAGAATTTTAAGTTAAATATATGTGTTATAAATCATATAATATTTTCAATTCACAGAAAGGAGTATAATTGAAATTATTCTAATTTTACTAATAAAACTAAACATAGATTTGGATCTCTAAATTAGTGAAAATGCAAGATGATTTTATCTGAGTGTACTGTAACTATTTTTTAAAGTAGCTCTGGGCAGCTGCATGCCACCTAATATCAGTACATAAGCAGAAAACAATAGGTACAAATATATTGCATTTGTCCATTGGTTCTTTTTCCCCTGATCCTAACACTCCTGTAGGCTTTCAAAAGGGCAGATTAAGTTATAAAGCAACAGTAGGAAACAAAAACCAAAATTATCTAAAAAGTGTGGAATTTTTATTAGAAAAAATGTTTTTATATATAAAGGGTTAACTGCTCTCATGATGAAATAAATCATCACCTGATAAATCAGGTGATAATCACATAGTTTAAATTTAAATTTAAGTTTAAATTTATCCTGTAGACCAAATAGCCATCCAGAAAAAAATTTAAAAAAAAGCCTTAAGCACTGATTGATTAACTAAAGTAATGATAAATTATAACAATAGTTTTTTGTTTGTTTTTTTTTTTTTTTTGCTATATCCACTCCTGGTATGATTTACCATTATAATGACTACTTAATAATAGTGAAATATTTTCAAAGTTAGAATTCATAATGTGATCTTCATAACCATTGTTTTGCTGGTGGCGATGGGCTAGCTGTTTTCATTCCTAATAAAATAAAAACTACTGTAAAACAGTATTCCTATAAAATAAAGTAGGTTGGGTGATTTTCATGCTATCCGACAAACAGCATTTATTTTTTTCAGCTAGATATCAAGCAGATCTTAGAACTTCTTGAGAACATCTGCAGGCTACTCTCCACAGGAGCTGATTCATCAAACCACGGTTCACTTCAGCACATCACACTGACCTATGAGCTCTGTGCTGATGGGTCATGTTTAATGGACAAGTGAGCTCCACTCAGCTACCTGCCCTTTCATTCTGAATATCTTCAGTCATGCTATTCCTCCTGAATTAAAAAAAATAACACAAAGAAAAAATTGTATTGAGAAATCAGAGAGCAAACTGCAGTTACTTTATTACTGTGGACATGTCCTGAAATGAACTTTCTTTCAGCAAATCTCATATTTTAATGAAAAATTTCATCTGTGCTAATTCATTGAGCGGAAAGCTAAAAGTAATTATCTACTGATTATTACAGAAGTAGCTGCCACAAGAGCATCCATTATAAACCCTGTTATTCTAGGTTCTAAAAATTTGCAGACTTGAAGTTTGGCTCAAAAAGTTAGAAGGTTAGAAGGAGCCTCTCTAAAAGGAATTTTGGTGTCCAGCCATTTGTGGATTACACAGCTGAAGTAGAGTAGTTTGCTATTTGAACACGTACTGCACAGGCTTTCCAGACTTCACTGAAAATTATGGTATTTATCTTACACTCAAGGCACTATTCAAAACATATCAACGTGACTTTATTTAAGATATCTGTTATATATATAAGGATTATATAAACATCACACAGTAGTTCCAGTAACACTCTGGATGAGATAATGAAGAATTAATTTTTTTATTGTACTGTAAGAATTGTCCTTTCTGACTGCTGCTAGTCATGACTCCTGTTCTGTACTGTCAGCCCTCATTTGGAGAAGTGGTTGTTTTGTGAAGAATGGATTTCTTAAGCTTCAGGCTTTGGATATTTTGGGTAAATATGTGCAGATGTGTGTCATGTATCACCAAACTTGTCAAACACGAGAGGTATGAATCTTCCAGGTATAACCTGTCTGATTTATTTCAGCCTGACTCTAAAAAGTTATTCTCTTAAACCAATGGAGGTATTCTCAGTTTATAAAATCAACCATTCCAGTTCCATAGATGGACAGAAACATGTCAGACACCTTCTAAAAACCTAATGCAATAGATAATAAGCCAGTTAAAATCTACATCAATTTTTTTTTTACCAGTTTTTGCAACATTGTCTAGTTGGGAAATCTCTTTCTGCCTCTTTCACCTCAGGCTTATAATAAAAGTGTTGGGAGAGAAAGGACAAACAGACATGATGTCAGGAGCACACTAAGTAAAGACAAGAATGATGCATGAACTGCAAAAGGTGTTGAAATGCTACCACCCAAGCACCACATGTTCAGCCAAACATATTGAAATTGCCAAATTGTTCACTGAAGTACTTCCTCTTTGAAAGTTAATGTATGGGGAAAAAAGCCATGAAAACCAAAAGCACATTCAAAGGTGTCAAAGCTGATAAGGAACTAAGCCATTTGAAGGCCATAGTGCCTTGGAACCATAATAACCAATTATGCCCCAAGCAGTGATAAACCTATATTTCTTGCATGCCAGAAAGCATAGGGGGTTTTTACATTCCATTTTTTTCCTCCTAGATTATTTAAAAATACTGAGATTGCAGTCAAACAAGTTTTAGGCATATCATCCATGAGAAGTAGGAAGTTTCAGAAGGAAAAATTATGTACGTTCAATTATTTTTAGATTCAGTGTTTCTGTTTTCAGAACATGAACATACTATCTAAACAGACTAGGTAAGCAACAGTCTATCAAAATAGTCTATCTGAAATGAAAATAAAATGAAAACTGTGAAGAAACAAAATTTGGCAGCAGTGAGACAGAACTATCCTGCACTTCTGAGAGAAATTTCTGTTCATGAGCTAAATGTCAAGTCTGAGTTCCTCTGTTAGCAATTGTCTTTTCCTTCTAAATTCATCTTCGAGATCTGTGAGACATTTTTCTTTACATCATAAGTGTGAAGAGTTCTGCAGGATAGGGTCTGTATACATGAGATGTAGTATGGAGTGATTTTCAAAGAAGAAACACAAACTGCATGGTTATTAAGAACAAGTAAATATATATTTAGGAATTTGTGTCCTCTAATCCCTTTTTTGTTGTTGTTGAATTAGATTGCCACAAGAGGAAAACAGCTTACTGTTTGACAGATTAACGTAAAATGAGAGTAATGCAGCACTTCATTCTTGTTTTTCCAGTGACATTTTTTTCTACTTACATTCAACTCTAACAGACATTTTTGGAACAATTCAGAGAAAACCTAGCAATCTTGCTAGTATTGTGTGCAACATGCTAAATCTTGTTGCAGAGGAAAGCAATGTTAGGATTTTATATTACATCTACTGCTGATTGGAAGCTGTGGTCACTCAGCTCCCTGCAGGCATAACAAATACTCCACAAAACATCTGTCTCATGCACAAATTGACTATACCACATTGTTTTCCTTATTGAGTTTGGCAGACACAGCTGATGGAGGTTGCAATGCATTTTCAGTAAGCACTGACAAAATATGTGTTCGGAGGATTCATTTTAACTCCTTTGCTTAACTGTTTTTGATAAAGCCTAGGTGCTTATGCAGTAGCAGGGATTTTTATTATGGCAGAATCACTTAACAGGGTAGCATTACATCATCACAGATAATCTCAATTAACTCGTTGTCACTGTATTAGTGCACATTCTTTTATTGCAGATTTCATGATCGGTTGTTCATGTTCTTCGTTTGAGTCCTTCATGGACTGTGTGTGATCAAACTTGTTGAAAGTATTTGATAATTCAGGAGATGGCTAGAAAAACACCAGCCAAAATATTGGAGATCATCAAGAGAATACAGGGTTGATGTGTACTACTGGTTCAAATGCAATCTTATGCCTTAAAATCAAACTTTTACTGACCCAACAACAGTATAATAATCATTACTTGTTTCCAAATCAGACAAATTTAACTAAGCTTTTACTAATATAAGTGCTGGCCTACTTTTGCAGGAAAACAATCAGATCTAGAGACAGGTTCAGTTTTTCACATTTTCACTGTAAAGTTACATAGGAGTAAATAAGTAGTTTTTGAGGAACAGTGAATTAAATTACTGTAATAGGACACCGTTTGGAAATGCAGAACAATTTTTTTTTTCCTTGTAATATTGTTAACCCAGATATGTGTTTTGCATTTTCTAAAGGTAAACAGAAGCTATATAGCTAACTGTTACTGAAAAATATCATTGGGAATTACAAACTGACTATCTATGTAGCAGCAAATCCAAAGAGAGAATCTTTTAACATTGAAGTAAACCATCTCAAATTTCCTCTCTAAGGATTAGAAGATTGTGAGTTATTTATCTGGTTTTGGCAAACATGAGAGAGACACATACACCAATTCTACATTTGTCTAAGTATTGCAAACTGAATTTAGAAGGACAGTCCTTAACTGCAATCATAGAATAATAGCTGACAATGGATGTAGAGCAGTCAGTCTTAGAAAAAATTAATTCAAATGTGAACCCACATTTCTCATTCTAAATCACCTCTTCATTGTCAGCAAGAAGACTTGAATGTCATTTCATCTAGGAATTTTCTCCTACTCATATTGGTGGTGCAAAACAATAAAATTTTTAATGTTGTGAAAGTAATCCTGAAGGTTTTATTTAGCCATCAGATAGGTGAATAGTACAGATTCATTCTAGAGACACAAGTCAGAGAGAATAGGTGGGTAATGTTGCCAAGTTGCTCCATGTTGTGGTTTAGGTGGTTTGGGACTTTACTTCAAGGAATCATGTGACTGCTATCTCTGACCTGATTCTCCCTTCCCCCTTCCCAGCATTCCTCTTGTTCCATCTATGTTGAGGAAATTATCCAACTTTAGCCTTATGGCAGTTTTCACAACTAGAAAGGTTAAGGGGCCTTCATCAGTGTCTTGCTTGACCGACTCTCTTCCTCCACGACATCACAAAACTAAACTTCTGCACTATGCAAGCATGATCAGAGTCTAATGAAAATATTGACACTGAAACCTGAAGGAGAAGATATGTAACCTTTATCCCTTAAAAAGTAAAGCAGTAAAGACTGCTTATGGAGAACAGTGAAAATAATTTGGATATGTATTTGGATAAGCACTGTTAGTTAAGGATAGAAGGCAAATATGTTTGAATTGATATTTTGAGATAAGTGATGTGCACAAATAAACAAACAAACCAACCAACCAACCAACTAACCAAAACACTCCTGATTTATCAAATACAAAATTAACTTTGAAATTCATTGGCAAATTTGATCTTTAAAGATAAACTACATAAAATATAATGTGGACAAAATAAAACTATCTGCTGTAAAAGGTAAAGAACATAAACTTCCTTTGAAGTCTTCTGCTGTAGAGTAGTAATTCATATTTGTCTAGTAAGGGCATTCTTCTAGAATCCTTGAGGAATCTTCACCACAAAATCTGAAGGAGGTGGACATTTTATCTGTTTGACAAGTCCTGTGCTATTTTTTTTTAATGAAATTTAGTTTTTTTATTTAACAACACTTTATATATAAAGAGATACCTCCTAAACATCCATGTATATTTTACACTTAAGAACCTTATACCATTTTAGCAGGCATTCTGTAGCTATCTTCTGTCACAGATCTTGTCTTCTATAACCCAAAATATTCCAGGGAATATATTCTTTGAAAACAGAACCAAAACCACGTACATGAACAACAGAATGAGTAAAACACAGTGTTTTGGAATCTTAGTATCGAATGAAAGCATCTGCTCATTTTTTTCTGTTTTTTTTCTTTTTCCTCCAGTGGTTGAGATGGGTTTCCTCTCAGTTGGATTTGCTGGTATTTACATTGATATTTAAAATATTTGGAGTGATGCTAGACCTAGTTGTTCAGGTCTAGGACACACATATTTATTATACAATATATTCTTCTTGCTGTTTCCCTTCAGTTTCTTTAAAGCACTTAGGAATATGTTAATGTATAGTTGAAACCCCTGGGATTTAAGTCCTTAATAATTTTAACACTTGCTAATGAATTCCTTAATTAGAAGACCAATAGATAAGGTTACATAGTGCTACTCTTATCAAGAAGGTCTCTAGAAAAAAAAACAACAGAAAACAAAAACAGCAGTGCAGGTGGTGGTGTTGCAATCATCACAGCTATTACAGTCTAAGTTCATTCAATTTGATGTGTGTTGGCTGATAAAGCACATGCACCTGATAGTGCACATTTAAGATGGTCCTTTCAGGGACACAGACAAGTGCAAATTTAATAACAAGGAGAAGCTATTAGTATATATATTTGATCTACTTACTCCAGTAGATTCAGTTGTAGTGTTGAGCATTGTTTTTTCGTAAGCAGTTAAATTTTTATTAAAAATAATGCATAATTGCATGAGAAAATTCTATAAAAATCTACTCAAAATAATTGCAGTTAGTCATTTAATCTATCCTTGTCTTTTTAAGGTGCCATTTTACTTATTTTGGTTGCTGAAGATTGACCAAACTCATGCAATAACATCATAATCTCTGTGAAATGCATTAGAACTTCCTGAAGTAATTATTCTTTATGAAACTCATCTTTTTATAATTTGCTTTTTGCTTTGTATGAATCCCAGACAATTCAGAGAACAGTTTTTCTTCTCCAAGATAGAAAAAAATTTCTAAATCAATAAAAAAATTCAGAAAGGCTATCTTAATATTTTGACAGAATTCTAGAACAATGTTTCTGTATTAACAACGTTGTTTATCAGGTCATAATTTTGCTCAACTTGCTGCTTTTTCTCTTTCGACAACAATTTTTAGGAAAATTGGAAAATATCACAGAATCAGATGGACAGATTTTCTTCAGGCAAATGTTTACAAACACTATTTTCCTGATACATGCCTATTTCTTGACATAGGAAAATACAGAATTAAAAAGTCAAATCTCTGCCTCTTTCTTCCCATAATTTCATTTTAAAGTAATATATTTTTTTAAACATAGTTTCAGATTACTGCCATAACCAAAGAGAATGTGTTTCTCAGCATTTTGAATTTCCACTGAAATCACAGTCTGTACAGTTACAGATATTGCTTGATCAAGAATATGTTTGGTGGTCGCAGTTGCATATTGTTTCAGAACATTGGAAAAAGTATACATGAATATATGTTTGCTATTCCTGTTGTGTAAGTTAAAAAAGTAAGATAGTAGTATTTTGATCATTCCTACATTATGAACATATGGAAGATGTTGCTATGGTGTGTGAAATATAGATAACATAAAAAGATAAAAAATTCTAAATAAGACACAGAACATAAAGTAATGAAAATTGTAAATTTTCTACAATGAATGCTAAAAGCTATTTTAAGATCATATGTAAATCAGCTTTTTTTTCTTCCCTATTTTGAGAATAGTTTTATGTAACCATTTTTAACATCAGAATTAGATGTTTATTATTTTTAATTTCAGTTTGGATCGTGTTGTCTTTGCTCTGTAGGTAGGTTTTTTTATGTGACTCATTTTTTCACAGCTATTAAGATTATCTTTTGAGACTGTAGGAGATAATTTTAATAACTACTTTTTATCAATGTCCTTCATCAGTTATGATAGACAGTGCCACCTTTGTTGATTACATAGCAAATTTACAATGAAAAAAATTAGGCAAAAGCAAATTTTCTTCTTAAATGTTTCAGAATTTTTCATTTGTTAGTATCAATAACAACAACTCAGTAAAGTTTATAAAAACACATGTTATTTAGAGTAGATTGATTCAATTGTGGAGGGGGTTTGTTTGGTTTTTTGTTTCTTTTTTTTGTTCTTGGGTATTTGGGGTTTTTTGTTGTTGTTTTGTGGTGTTTTGTTTTGTTTTGTTTTCTTTGGGCTGGATGATGACCATCAGGAAAAAAAAAAAAAAAAAAAAAAAAAAAAAAAAAAAAAAAAAAAAAAAAAAAAAAAAAAAAAAANAAAAACAAAACCAAAACAAAAAAAAACAAAAAAAAAACACAACCTTTATCCTTTGGACTGGTTGATGGAAACACTGACAATCACAGGCTTTTCCAAGTGTAGACAAGTGTGTATACATAGGACCAGAAGGTACTGGAAACAGATTTGAAAACAGACTTATTGTTGTCACAAAACTCCAGAATAGCGTTTTGATACATTTCAAAGGAGTTTTTGAAGTATGCATGTACCTTCATCCCCATTTACACAGCTGATGCTTGGCCAATATTTCACACTTTTGGTGTTTTGTACCTTGAATAGAAACTCCCACTCCATCACATGTGACTGTACGCAGCCAAAGATTAGGATCACCACCACCCAAAACTCTCTCCCTCTAAATCATTCAACATGGCATAGAAGACATCATTTTTCCATTCTTTCAGCAAACAGACCTGAAAAACCTACAGGACTAAAGGACAGAAATGACAGACAGGCACTGAGGAAACAGTTTGTGAACAAATCTGAGCAGAAGCTTTGTTCTTCATTCCCATTTATTCCAGACAGATCCAAAGATGTTTGGTATGGATTTATATCTAAAGGCAGGAAAATGATCAGAAAGTTAGTCTGAATTATTATTTAAAGCCTAGAGCTGAAATGATTTCATGGTCTCCAATTCTAGTTCAAGGTCTTAACCTTTAGTCTGGAGGGTTACTTCTGGCTGTATTTTATCAGCAGGAGGAACTGCTCAGCAGTGGAAAGCATAAATTATTAAGAAGCTCCTTGATCCCATTGCATAGATTCAATTCTCTCTTTTTTTTTTTTTTTTGTTTTTTTTTTGTTTTTGTTTTTTTGGACAAAAGAAGTCAGGAACATAGACCAGAACTGAGACACACTCCAGAGCCCAGCTACACTGTCTACATGATCTGAAAATGAGAATCCAAATCCCTTTAGACACCTACTATTTTACTTATTTGGGAGTAGAAATGAAATTATGACCTGTGGTGCAGCACTGGTCAAAGAAAACTAGCAGAGAGACCATTAAACTTTTTATTGTATATGTCTGCATTCCAAATATGTTGGATATATGTAAGTAAACTAAACTGTCACCCTTTGTAATGTTGTTTGTTTGTTTGTTGTGAAATACGATTGGTATGAAATATCTTGGAAATAATAAACCCTAAATACATTCAACTGTCAAGATGACAATGTAAAACTTATCATGCCTTAATTTGCTGAAAAACTGTGAGGATGCTTGTTAGCATCAAATAAAGGAACTCTCAAGGACACAAGAAAAATCAAACAGCCCTCTCCATCTCACTCACTAATTTACTGCTGTGCAGATGCACAATATTTTATGGAGCAAATGAAAATTTTTTAAATATCAACATTAATTATCCCAACATTTTTGTTAATACAAAAGGAAAGCTAGCTTTTAGAACACTATGCTACATCTACAGTCAGGCTATATCACATCTTATTAATCTGTTCAATATTATTGTACAAGAGAAAAGATCTAATCACAATATTTAATAGCAATTTCATTGGTCCATACAATTAAACTGATTTCTGAATAAAACTAAACAGTGTAGTTAATAATTCATCTTGGGAATACTCTTTTAGGTATCTGATTTATAACAGTTAGTAGGAACCAATATTCTCAAAATTCTAATTGCAAAGACCTTTTAAATGCCAAAAACCCCTTCTGTCCTTTGAGCTATGATTCTTCTCTTACCTACATTTAACTGTAATTTAATGGGGGTTCCTATGATTAAGAATGGGGCTGGGAAGCCTTTTGGCAAAACTATTATTTGTTTTCTCTCCAGTGAATATCCCTACAGAAACTGGAAAGTAATATGTTATTTTCTCTAGACACATATTTCAAGCTGATATTTGGGGTTTTCAGAGCCTACCATTTCCAGGACCCCCTTATTTCTGAGGACATTTTAATTAGCAAGACATTAATTTTCTGTTAAAAAATGGTTCCCAGATTTTTATGTAGAAAGATTTATTTGATATTGTTTAAAAAGACATTGTAAGATTTCAGAGCGCCGCATTGGCAACTGCCAGAAATAATGGTGCAAAGAACCATTATGAAAACATAGCACTTAACAGGTTTAAAAATGGGGAGAGGGAGATAATGGAAGAATTTTATGCTTTAAGAAAAAGAAATATCCACATTCATGACTCACACAAGACATTATGAATCAGTGCAGAACACACAAATGGTGTAATACGTTATTTCTTATCCACATCCTCTTCTACCAAAATATAAACATTCAACTAAACCCATGCTTTCAAGTAGTTTTGTTTCTTTAAGGCAGCACCTGAAATTCAGACCATTCTCTGCAGGGCGGCAAATTCCTTGACAGTAGTATTCTGCTTATTTATTTCTTCTTCTGAGCACAGGCAAAAATATTATACCTGTCTGCAAGACAATGTTTGCATCAGTCCAAAAAAGAGGTTTCATCAGAGCAAATTGGTAAAGGCAGGATCTAGCAAAAGAGGTTTCAAATAAACTGCCCTTCATTGGATTTAGTACTATACATATTATTATGAAAACAAATTGTTACATTATTTAAGATTTGCTCCCTGTGCCCAGCAATGATTCACTCTTTAAGTCGTTAGCTTGAACTCTGCCCACATACTTTTGCCAGAGAAAGAACAGCACTCTTGCCATCTGCATCGTTGCAACCACAACTTCCGTCCAAGGTTAGGAAATTGCAAAGAACACCACATTTTAAATTAGGATTCAGAACTGGGCAGCAGATTGATACCTGTTTTTCCATAATCCATAGAAAGGTTAGTTTATCTTACTATTTTTTTTTTTTAAAGCCTAATATTTTCCCTCTCTTATTTTTTTTTAACACTTAGCAACATATCTTTTTTAAATCTTTTTTTTAATGATTCTTTTAAAACTAAGGTCAAAATAAATTGCTTTTCACAAGCTTAAGTTTATATAATAAGTGCTGACATTAGTTTTACAAGCAGAGAATAGAACTGTGATAATTTGTATTCCCTCAGTGGATATAAATGTACATGATAGACCTCTTGGTGGAAAGGCAGCAGCAGGCAAAAAAACTTGAGATAGAAATATGCTTAAATACATCATGAGAAACAGATAAATTCTTAAATTAGCAGGTAAGTACGGTTGGCAATTATTTTAAAGCGATTGATACTGGACTTCTTTCAAAAAATTATTTTAACAAGGAAATGGATATGAATGCCCAGTTTTGCCCCTGCTTAAAGAGATTGATTCCGTATATAAACTAGTAGAGCTTTAGCTTGAGCTAGTTCTTAAAATGTAATCAAATATATTAGGAAGAGGCCTTTTCTATTAATATAGGTGTGCTTACCCTAAGTCTTTCTTTGTTTTTTGTTTGGTTGGGATTTTTTTTTTAAAGTCTATTAGAACAGACATCTTTTTACTCTCTAAATCAAAAGATTAGCACTGAGAAAATAAGTACATTTTATAAATTTTTATGTCTGTAAATATATCGAAAATGTATGAACTTTTTCATGAATACTCTTACTAAATTCCTGGAATAAAAAGCCTGAACAGGTTCTGTAGCTACTGTTTTGGAAATGTGAAAATATCACTCAGGGATGTTATAGATGTGTGCCTATGAACCAGAAGTAGAATTAGAAGTACAGAGAAATATGAGCAGAAGAACAAACAAAATAGAAATTAAAAATATTTTTATGCAAGCCTGGAAATCACCTTTATGGTAAGGAAAGCCAGGTTCCATCATGTATAATGGTGCATAGGTCAGTGTGAGTCAAGTGGAAAAAAACCCAAAAAAACAGCACCATTTGAAAAAAAAAAAACACCATTTGAAGGTGGGTGTGCACCTTAAGTGCATGGCAAGCCTCCACATGCACAGCCGGTGTAGTTTCTCGAATTCCAGCACGAAGCTTAGCTTTAGTCTTTTCTTAAAAAATTCCATGTTTTAAAAGGAAATTAACTGATCTTAGAAATCACCACGCTCATTTTCACTCCTGAAACTTCTTTCTGAGAGTAGCATGGGTGAATTTCTCCATGGCTAAGCAATGGATACAATTTTCTTTCTGCTCTGTCTCCGTCGTTGTCTCAAGGGGTGATGATTATTACAAAACCATAGTGGTCATGTGAACACAGGACTAGATTTTTATATTGGGTCTGGCTGTGATGGACTTGACTTTTCCCATAGTGGCTTTCATCCTGCCGTGCTTTGTAGTTAGAAGGATGTTGAAAACACACCAGTGTTTTGGGTACAGCTGAGCAGTGCTCAAACAGCATCAAGGCTGTCTCTCCAATCCCACCACCAAAGGACAGCAGGCTGGGGCTGGGCAACAGTTTGTGAGGGGACACAGCCAACACAGCTGACCCAAAATGACCAAAGGGATATTCCATACCATATGGCATTGTGCTCAGCAATAAAAAGCTAAGAGAAAGGAGTAGTTGTTTGTCTTGCAAAGCAACTACCAAGTATGCTGAGGCCCTGCTTCCCTGGAAATGACTGGACATTGATTCCTGATGTTCAGGAAAAACAAGGGGCTTTTTTTGTTCCCTTTACTTTAGTGCAGGGCTGTTGCCTTTATTAAGGGCCATGTGCAGCCTTTATTAAACTGTCTTCATCTTAACCCATTAGTTTTTCACCTTATTTTCTCCCTCTGTTTTGTTAAGGACTGCATGGCTTTGTTAACCCACCACACCAGTACAACCCATGTTATTCAAAACTGTGTCGCATACTAAAGTAACTAAATAATATTTCAGCGTGGGAAAGAGGATTAAGGCAACAAAGAAAATCATACAGTTATGAAGAAAATGTTCTTTTCAAATTTCCTCTAAAGCAGTAGAGACAAAGACAAGCAAACAAAACTAAAAAAAAAAAAACCAAAAAAAAACAACACCACCAAATTGCACCAATAATGGAACAAACAAACAAAAACCCTCACAAAGCCCCAAGCACAAACCAGAAAAAAACCTCCAAGCTTTGATGAAAGAGTAGACAGTGATAGATGAGATGGAAAATGGAAAAGAATGACTTTGGACTTTATTAAGAAATCTAATTTGAGGAAAAAAACAGTGAGGATGATGAGGTAGCAGAGGTATAGATATGTGGTGTTCTGTTTTTCTACCTATACTTTTGTCGCCTGTGCTCTCTGTAGTGCAATTGTTTAATGAGCAGAATTTAAGCACTTTATCCATCAGCTTCCATGAGAACTTGAGCAATAAACTGTGAAAATAAGGTTGAGTTGCTAAAACCGAAGTTTGAGGTTTTTTAAGGATATTCATTGATTTTAGACAGGACTAAGATAGTAATAGTGGCTTGTCCCATTGTTTTAAAGTCTTCAAAGCAGTCCTTTTAATTTCCTCTTTCACTATATTTGCACAGTCTTTTGTATTCTGAACCTGTGGGTTCTCACACCTTTCCAGTTTTCCCTTCTAAAAACCAGTTACTGCATCTCAGACTCTTTTACAAAACTTTCTTTACAGTAGCCTGCTGACTTAAAATGGCATCAATACAACACAGTTATCTTCACTTAAATCCACACTTTCCTTTACAGAATTACTTTTCAGCTCAGTTCTGAAAAGCAGAGATATCCACTTCCTTTGTAAAATTTTGAATATAACTTAAGTGCCATGCTGAGCTTTGAGAAGCATATCTGGATGTGCATGAGGAGGCTTCACTGCAATATGTGAATGATTCTCAGATTCTAGTCAGTTTAAAGTAGCTTTGTAAAATCTTGTAGCCACATTGTACTGCTCAACTTTGGCACCTCTTTAGGCTGAGAAACTTTATGAAGCTTAGAAGTTTTTCTTTCTTTTTAATTTTCTGGAAGTCTGTCAAAGCATGTTTTCTCCTAGTCAGTGGGTGTACATTTGGTTTTCTTTAAATCAGTATTTTGTTTGCACTTTTTGCAAGTGACAACTGCTTGAAACTAAAACTATCCTTTTTCATATTTTTATTTGGATGTATAATTTTATCTATAAATAACAATGCATCCTGTATTTATTTATTTATTTATTCGGTTTTTTATTATGGTTTTTGTAGCAAACAGTAGAAACACTATCCTGTTAGTGGTGGATGTTACCCACTGAAGCATGAAAATTCTTTTATTTTTAATCAAATATTTCTAATTGATGCATGAATTTCTGTAAGAAAAGCTTGCTTGTTGCTAATCCTTTTATTGTGAATTTATTTTCTATGCTCTTTAATTTGACACCTAAATCTCTCACATCTTTATCCTATCTAGTATATGGAGTATGTCTGATGTCAGTCAAGCTCAGTTAAGAATATTTTCAGGAGCTTCAATGATGATAAATATTGCATATTTTTTGCATCTTTGTCTGACAGTGAAGGCAATTACCTGTCTGGTGATTTCAGTTCTCATGTTCTAGATTAAGTGTTGGTTTGTTTATTTCCATGGGATTGTAGCAACCAATGCTTTATATGCAATGCTTTATGCAATGAACACCACCTCCTTGCAAAACAGTGGTTCCTCTTAGTTTTAAAATATTACATTTTGATTTAAGTTTTCTTTCCTGTTAAGACCTCAAATATTTTGGCTTCTTAAATAGACCTACTTTCTTCAGTTTACTGTTCTAGTCTTACTATCACTGTCTTCCACTTTCACATTAAACCTTTTCAAGATTTTTTTTTTCTGGTTTTGTTCATGTCTCTCCACTAAGTGGTCAACATCACAATTTTCAAAAAGTTCTTTTAAAACGTAGTTCAGCAGAGTTTTAGTTACATTTTGTCTTGCACTTGAGATAATTCCTTTCCACTTACCAGGAATTGACTGCAAACCAGAATTGCTTTAGGTGCCCTGAAGTAGCTTGGCATGTGTAGAATTTTTAGAGGAAAGGTAGATTAAAACCCCAAGAGAACTCATGCTTCTCAGAAAAAGATAAAAAAGCAATAGATATACCTGAGAACAAATTTTAAAGTAGGGATGACTAAATCTTCCAACAAAATGCAAATGTATCCATTTAACTTTACCATGATTTGTCATTTTCCAAAGATAATATTACTTTTAGAAATTTAATATTTGACTACTTAGTCCTTATTAGTTGATGTGAGGTATTTCAGTCATGGTGGAAATGGGAGGAGTTGTCAGTACATAATTAAGAAGTTTATTTCCACTGCAGTGTTGTATCCTGCTCACCATATTTCTCTCTTGCCCTTTTGCACTCTCGCCATTCAACCTTTTCTTCCATTTATCATCTTTCTACTTTTTAGAGAAATTGTGTTTAACTAAAGATAGCCAGAAGGATTGAATAAAATAATTTGTCTATGTCTCCCAAGTGGTAATTTCAAGTTTTTCTATTAATATAAGACTGCATCCAAAATGTTGACTAATAGATTTATTTTGACCCTCATTGCATAGAAAGTACAGAACATGATATATGACTATTCTAAAGAGAATTTAGAGGAAATATTTACAATTCTCAGTACTTAAAATACAGCCACAGAAATAACTGAAGAATAAATGTAGGTACTACACAGTTGTACAACACATATTCATGTGACCAAACTTTCAGGAAATGGTTGATGATAGTTCAAAATTTCTATTGATTTGTTGATCAAATTCAGCATGGAGGGCAGAGGCTATGAGCGGACACAGCACTGAAATAATGAATTCACAGATTTAGGCAGGATTCTGAACAGAAATTCTCCCCAGTTGCAGAGATTGTTAATGTTGTCCAGAGAATGCCAAAGACTACTTATGATTCTACTGACTGTCCCATGTGATACAAATTTATGCTAAGTTAGGCCTTGCTTTTGTTCATCAGCCGGAAGTCACTCAAGCAGAGAAGAGGCCCAACATTTTATGTACTGCTTTATTCTATGGCTAAGCAGTTATTTTCAGGAATGCTTCAACTCACCCCACCTTCACCCTTCACTGCACCACTGCCCCTTTCCCATTTAGTTGACTCGAATTAGCTTACAGCAGATCCAAATTATTACAAAAATTATATTTTAGCAGTATATGTACATTTATCAATGTATTTCCTTGATATGCTTTTAGAATAGTGCACAAATAGTTGTGGTGAAAATGAGCAGGAAAGAAATTGAGAAAATAAATAAATGAAAAATTTTATTTCTGGAAAAGTCAGTAGAATAGGCACTGATGACAATAACCACTGATATAGTTTAAGAAAGAGATGGCATTTTCAGTTTTGTGGTTTATATGTGAAGGTGACACTGCTTTTCAGGTCAGCTACAATTTTCTTTGTGGAAAACTGATTATAGTAAAAAGGTTTTACCTACTTACAGGCTTGAAACAACTTTTAGGTTCACACTCATAAAACCTAGCACGTATTTAATATATCACATTGTCAACGTCTTTAGGTACAGACCACTTTTTGCACACTGATTTTTGCTTCCAATGTTTTGTCTAGGAGAAATATTAGCTGTGCACAGTGTGTTTGAATTTAGAGACTAAAGAACTGAAAATCCAGTTCCCTGACTTTCATGTGTATTTTATGTGCAAATGACTGAGAAATGAATGGTTCACATCTTGGTATGCAAAACTTTGATTTTGAGATTTAATATAGCATAGAAATGTCTTCTTTCTTAGTCTGTTCCTGCACACCTACTGATGTTTGAACTCTGCAATCTCTGACCCTTATCTTATCAATTTCACTTCTTTAAAGAAATTCTTCAGCAAGACACTCTAAAGTCAGGCAGGCAGAAGCCTTCTCCTCATCCTGTTATATATATAAGGAGGTTCTGAAAGATTTATCAACCAGTTAATGCCATCATTTGTTAATCATTAATCCAGGAAATCTCTTTTCCCTTAAACCTGAATGACACTTCATTCAATATGTGTCAGCTGTTTCTATTATCTGTTAAGCAGATGGTCTGGAAGGAATGCAGAATTTATGAAGGCATATAAAAATTGGTTTCTGTGACACTGAGATATGTGGTTCTAGAAAGTTTACTCTGGTGCTTTTTATTAAACAGCCCACGTGTGGTATTTCTTCCAGAGGGATCAGCAGAAGGAGGCGGCTCTTTCTATATCTAGCAAATAGGATAGTGGAAAGAAACCCATCAAACAACACAAGAGAACTTACTGAGTTCCACATATGCAGTCTGGATTGTTTACAACAGTTTCAGAAACAGCCTGGTACGTCCCAGCATCACCGAGGCAAAAGACTAACACTAAACCTAACTTGGGCATTTAAAGTTACTTGAAATTATATAAATGTAAACTGCAAATCCCAATTAATCTCTCACATTGTCCAAATTGCAGGATTATATTCTAAGTTTCAGCTTGCAGTGTGTGAGTTGAAAGTTTTTTAGCACTGTGAATTGACAATATTAAAGAAGATGAAGACAACCAAAGAAGAAAAACCTCTATCTCAATTATGTCATGAGCTATTGCTCATTAGCTGACTATGTCTGGAATTAGTTTGCAGAATAAAGAGGCAAATTCTTTGGAACTGATGTCACATGTACCACGTGTTTGTCTGTCTGTGATAATCTTTACTTTATTCTCTGCAAGTCTTTATCTGAAGCTGCTCTTCAGCAGGCTCCTTCATTTTAATGACTACCAGGGATTTAATCATTACATGATGAATCTTTGCCTCTTAAATGTGTATGGCTTTTTACAAAGTGTTCCCAATTTCAACAAGTAGTCTACTGCAGAATTAGATCTATAAATTAAATACTTTTCAATTCTCCAGCTGCATTATATGAAACTTTATATACTTTTGTGACTAGAAATATCTTTAAAAATGAACATTTTTTATCTTTTTGAATAGAGAGTAAATTAGGTAAAAGGGATTAATTCAAGAAGGAAATATCTCAAAAAAATATATCACTGTTTATAAAATATTGGAATCTTGTAACTTTGGGATTTTGGCGCTTTTTTTTTTTTAATAAATTGTGTCATCAAAATAATTGCTTAGCTTTTTTTTACTTTTGCAATATAGATGTACATCACAAGTTTGGATCAGAGAAATGTGTCAACTTTTGCTGCTAGTCATAATGATTTTAATTATGTTTCCTTCTCAATAACTCTGTTGAAGAGCTGAAATAGCCATTTATAATGAATAACAATAGTTTATATTAACACAGATTTGATTGCTCACCTATTCTGAATCATAGTTGCTTCAACATTTGCCATTTTTAAATGATTATTGAATTTTTTTCCAAATAATTTGCAAACTGTAGATTGTGTGAAGTTCATTCCAATTTGTCTGCATTCTCTGTTAAAGGGAAGTTTGAGACCACTCTGCAGAAGTCTATTTCTGGTCCCAGCAAAGTCAATTAAAGCTTTACAATTTGAAAATTCCACAGCAAAATTGTCTGTAATTGGATGCCTAGCTCACATGACAGCTTTTCTTTCTTGATTTGCTGACTGTAATTTTTTTAGTGTTCATGATGAATAATATTTTTAGACACTTGTAATGAGTAAGTGCACGCTTAGAATTTTTTGATGGATGTTGTCTGCTCTGACTCTCAGAAGCTCAGTGACTCAGTTATCATTGTTCTGGCAGCATAAATGGGCTTTAAAGTCAGCATAAATTACTTTTGCAAGTATTTCCAAACCTCTCTGCGGTAGTGGAGTAGCATAAAACTGCCTAGTATAAATAAAATTAGACTACTATATTGTGCTTATTGCAGTTTTGCTTTGTCTTTTTGTGGATTTTTTTTCCTTAACTATGAAAATTTTGTCCATAATCTAAATTTCTTTTAAAAAATATGGCTGTAAGAATTTAATTTAAAAGTCAAAAAATAGCTTACAATCAGTCATTAGAGCATATAATTTTCCTTCCACATTTCTATGCTTTAGCCCCAGTGGAGTCCAAAGTTAATAACCAGAACTGAAAGATTTATTTCTCCTATTGAGGCACAGCCTCATCTTTTCTTTTAAAGTTAATTGAACTGCAAAGTGGACTCAATGAGTTCAAGCAACCAGGCTTTAATTGCCTTTACATGCAGGTTCCTCCCTAGGTTATGGATTTGGGAAATATTGTTGTGCATCACATCTGCTCCACAGTCCCTGAGTATCAGACATCTCTTGTTCTGCCTGCCAGATTAGTCCCTTTGGGTTGTTTGCTGCAGGAAACAAAGCAGAGCTTCCAGTTGTGAACAGGAATAATTTGGCTCCACAAGATGAGAAGATGTAAGGACAGTTGAGAGTTGTCATATTCCACCTCCCCCAGTACCCCTTCTTCTCAGCAATGTGCCCCTGATAAACTTGAATATTTTCCCTTAAAGAACCACTGCTCTTGCATTGCTCTTAAAATGTGGCCTAGACAAATTTGTGTCCCGAAGGTATGGAATTCAGGATGCAATTTGAAACACTTTGTGTGTCAAAGTCCTAGCAGTAGCTATTTCTTGCCTGAAGTTATAGAATGACTGTAAATTCATAAATTAACTTTTAAGCCCAAAATATAATTGTTGTATGACTGTTCTTTGGTGTTATAGACTGAAAGTTATTTTTAAACTGGATTATATTTGCCCATGGATTGATCATTTGATGACAGTTGAAAAAAAACCCCACCAAAATAGCAGCAAGGAAAAATTGGTGTTCTGATATGAAAGAAATTGCTCTATATGAACAAGAATAATTACATATTTGAATAATTTTATATGACGTGGCAAAAATGTGTCTTATATCACAATTAAAACAAGATGTATAAGAAAGAAGCATGTTAGGTCACTAGAGATCTTTTGTCGGGGAGAAGCAGTACAACAGATCAGAACATGATTTTACAAAAAGAAAATTTTTTGCTGCTGGACCACAAAGCTATTTAATGCAGAATTTTTTCTTTTATCAGTACTCTGAAATCAGTAGATATGTATAATGAAAAAGATTATCAGTCTAAATGGGCATAACTTTACCCTCCCCTGTGAATATATATGGCTAACACATGAAGTACATACAGGGTTAAGTTGGTGTTACTGCCTAATAGGTAACATTCCTCAAATCCTTCCTCTTTTTCTTAATCTTTTTGTCAAAACCTCCTCTGCCATAGATCTAGGATTTCTTTGGTTTTACTTGCATCAAATACTTTCTTAATTGTTCTTGGTGTGACTTGATACCCCTTAAAATTTCTCGTTCCTTTGGATAATGCCTCAAGAAAGGAATGAACAGAAATCAAGAGATAATGCCAAAACAAAAAGAAAAAAAAACGTTTCATGGTTTTTTAAGTATCTGTAGCCAAGACCTGGATTACTGGGTCATAGTATCTGTAGTTCTAAACACACTACTGAAGTGAATCGATTGTTGATTATTTGAAATGGATGGATAGGATACTGAAGCCTTCTCAGAAGAATGTAAATTTCAATTTAATTTAAACTTGAAGACTATTGCTTTGTCTTTGGCTACAAAAAAACCCTGAGGATTTATATATTTACACAAATTCCTCAAGATTTGCTAGTTTACTGCAGCTAATAACTACTCTCATTCCCCAAGCTGTGCTCAAAGTCTTACTGTGCCACAAGCTCATCTGCACTTTTTAAAGAAAATTAAATCACTTTCTTCAAATTCTTCAACATCTTCTCCCCCATTTTTTTTCTTTAGTGTGCCAACAAATATATATATTAACACTTACTTTTGGGCATTTCCTTATCTCTTGAAGTACTGGTTTAGATTATATTTTTATTTTCACACTGAAAGGACAGATTTACTTTTCCATGTCCCACTTTTCCTCCAGCTGCTAGGTCAGAAGAGGACAAGTTTTCTGTAGATCCAATACCATGCTTTTCAACATTGTGTTGGAGTAACACAGATTCACAGAATTTTTAGGGTTGGAAGGGACATCTGGAGATCATCTAGTCCAACATTATTTCATTCAACACCCCTGAGAAATCTTAAATATGGTAGAACATCTCATAACATGTTCATGCAACTGACCCTATACCTGCCTATCTAATTCCGGAGAGACAAATTACTCTTCAGATTACATTAATGATTTTTGATTCACTCTCTTCTTCATTTCTTGGAAGCCTAGACATCTATCTTATACATTGCCACCTACACTGTAGAAATTTAAAGAGGAGAGTTCAATCCTATCTTATGGTGCTGGAGACAAGCTGTCTCCTTTCTCGCTTTTTTCACTGCCTGGCACAGAGGGGAATTTGAATGCCAAGTGCAATTACACTGTTAATTCAGAAGTTATCACAGATATGGTGCATTACACGCAGGATCTCTCTGACACTGGAAGAGCTAGACAAGAAAGATAAGTTCACTTAGTGCTGAAAGTACACAAATTATTAGTTTCTGGGACTTTGGACTCATCTCATTAATGATTCAAGAGACTTGCTGTTGATTGCGAGAATGTGCTGCAGTCGTTATTAATTGACTTGGATCTTCATTTTGCACAAAGATGATACAATGTGTTTCTTTTTTTAAGGAAATGTATCTGTTTCCCTTCTGAGCCCAGGAACATTTCTTGGTTTAAATGATCAGATTACTAAAGACAGAGTATTTCTGGACATGTCTGTTTGATGTACAGGTCTTTAATCCATATATCTCTTCAGTGCCTAGAGCTGTTCTGTGAAGTCATATCCTGAGCTGGTAGTTCTTTACTAGAGATCATGACCCAAATGGAGTCGTGTTGGTTACAAATTGGATTTCTCATCTAACAGAAACTTACTTACTCATGCCTGCATTTAATGTAATAATACTGATGAAAATAGAACCCATTTTGCAAAAGTGACTCCGTAATTAAAAAGTCTGTAAACCATTACCAGTGGTTACCGTAAATAACTGCAAATAATGAGCTACAAAAGTAAATATAGAGAAATCTTACCAACTTATGAGTAAATAAACTCTGAATTCTAAAACTGAGGCATCAAAGGCAAGCGAGGATTTTTTGTAGGCTGTGGTACACATGCATGTCTTAATTTTTTGCTGGCTTTAGTTGCTCAGCATTTTTATCTTTTGTTTATGCTGTCAAGAGGGACTGCAAACTTTTTTAGTGGGGAATTTTTATTCCTTCATTTCTTCAGTGCATGCAGAAAATACAGTCAGTACTGCAGAGATCAGTATGATTACTGTTAATAGCTCTGTCCACACATATCTAGCAATGTTAAATCTAACAGTCACAAACCATAAACCTTTCATATGATCTGTGGGTCGTGAATAATATTCCTCTCCTCGGAACTGCTTTTTTAAGAATTCAGTTTTGCTTAAGCAGCTAATGAGTGAAGGTCAAAGTTGTTATAGGTTAGTGATAACACAGAAGAGATCAGTGCATTGAGTGTCAGTTCTCTCATACTGGACTGGCTTAATTTTTGAGAGGTTATACTACTGATTGAATATATTTAACCTTCAACATTCCATAAATAAAAACTACAATTTCTTAAATTTGTGCATTTTCTCTGCATTTGGAAAACCAACTTTAAAAACTCACAAACCCCAAAAAAATGCTATTTAAAAAAATCCCCAAAACATTGTTTTGTGGCAATCAACTGTATAGTTCCATCTTTTTGGTATTTTGGTATATCTCTTCTGCAAATTTAACTTAGCTGGTTTTTTGTTGCCCTTTGACAAATTGCTAGCAAAGTTGGTAAAAATTCCCAGAATGGAGTAAAAAAGAAGCATAATGTTAAAACAGTGAATAATATCACAATATCATTTTCTTTTGTGTAATTTCATTTGAATTATTTGCAGAAAAAAAGAGAGAGATGTCTACAGTATAGATGTCTGTCTACATCTGGGATAGTTACCCTGCTGTCAATTTATAGTTAGCCAAGAGAAACTGGCACTTTATGTATAATAGATATTTAATAGATGGATAGATAGATTAGATAGATAGATAGATAGATAGATAGACAGATAGATAGATAGATAGGTAATCTAAAAGTAGAGGAAAATTGTGCCCTTTGTCACAAATAAAGTCTGCATGGAAGATGTCCTCTTTATTAACAGTTTTTTCTGTATCTCACTTCAGATATTTTTAAAATATTTGCAAGTAGATATGTTAGAAAATTAGATAAAATCTTCGCCTCAATATTTGAAAATAGCCATAAGATCATAAAACATCACAAAACATCACATAAGAAGTGCGATAAGCTTGAGCTCAAATGCATCTAAGTAGTACATGCCCAAAGCTTTTTTTGTTGTCATTGTGAAAAAGTCCTTTGTAACATCATAGTGAAGGCCTCAGCCTTACCCTTACCTGCAGCATAAACTGACCCGGCCTGACATCAGTCTATATCTCACCTAACACACTGGCAATGATACAGGTTGATAAATTTGGTCACAGACAATTGCTTACATTAAGGAAAAAAAAAAAAAGATTGATCTCTAAGTAATCTGAGTCTTGACTGGTATTTAGTGAAAAGTGGAAGCCAGACTCCCTGCCCTTACCTACGTGTCAAGGAAGCACAAACACAGATCTGAGAAAGTGAGACTTTATATTAGACTTTATATATTCCTGAACCAAGACAGCGTAGGTATAATCACTAGATACAATCACTGAAGAATTGTCCCTGTTGGTGTATTCTTACAAAATCCAGTGAAAATGTAAAGGAAAAATCTGGAACTAGGTCTGCAATACAGAGAACTGCAAAGATTTTCAGCAGGTACATATCTGCTGAAAAAGGGTTGATCCTGGTTTCAATAATGAAAAACAGTCCTTGTTGCTGTCTAAATTCTTCTAAAGGTAATGTCTGACAGGAGCAAGGTAAATCAAATACCACTTTCTCCTGAGTTGTGAATTTTCTGCTATGTGATAAAGGAGTGCAATACAGAAACCACAGATGTGTTAGTCTAACCTAAGTAGCTGGAAAAAAATTACAGAGAAGGTCACACTGGGTGCTATTTAAAGGGCAATGCACTCGTCAGGCACAGTCAACACAAATTCATGAAGGGAAATTCCTGTCTAACTGATTTGATATCCTTCTGTGATAAGGTCACTTGGCTAGTGGATGAGTGGAAGGCAGTGAATGAAGTTTTTCTGGATTTTAGTCAGGTCTTTGATGCTCTCCCTCACAGCATCCTTCTAGACAAGTTGTCTAGCTGTCAGATAGGCAGATACACAGCAAGCTTGGTGAAGAACTGGCTGAAGGGCAGAACTCAAAGTGTTTTGGTGAATGGGCCTACATCTGGCTTGCGTCTGGTCACCAGCAGTGCTCCTCAGTTCTAAGGACAGCTCTGTTCAGTATATCTATCCACAACCTGAATGCAAATTTGTTGGTGATATCAAACTGGGAGGTGTTCTCTCAAGGGATAAGTATAGCTTCAAGGTTGCTGTGGTTTGGATTTGTTATGGGCGCAGTGTTAATAATGCCTATGTTTTAGTTATTGCTGAGCAGTTCTTGTACATCATCAATGTCATGAACCTTAGCAACAAATGTTGGATTCTGAACCCTGGATGGAATAATGCCAGACATGAGTATAAACTGGGAGAGAAGTGGCTGGAAATCACCTGAAAGTGCCTTCTTGACTTTCATATTTAATTTGCCCATCACTAGAAAAAACATTTCTATGAGATAAAGTGTTCCTCTTTTTTTTTCTCCTTGAAAAAAAAATGCACCCATTAAAATTAATATAAATGGACAGGAAAGAACAAAAATGATGTTAAGATACTTTAAACACAGACATTTAACACAAAGTCAAATACAACATTTTGTTCTTACAAATGTAAGAAGTAATCCTACTCTTTGTTGGATTCTGCACCTAGAACGGAGTAATGCAGAGCACAAGGAGACCAGCCCTGTGAAAAGTGATCTGGGGGTGTTGGCCAGCAGGAGGCTCAGTGGGAGTCAGCATTGCCCTGGTAGCCCAGAGGGCAACCCCCAGCCTGGGGTACATCAAACACTCCATGACCAACCAGTCAGAAGAGGCAATTCCCCTGCTGCGTTCAGTGATGGTGTGACCTCACCTGGAACAGTGTGCAGTTCTGAGCTACACAAGTCAGGAAAAATCTGAAGGTGCTTGAATGAGTCCAAAGGAGAGAAATAAAACTTCAAGATTTTTCTGCCTCTCTGTATTTGCCCTAATGACATTCATCTCTATTTTTCCATGCAGCAATATAATTATACTACCCTTCATATGAATCCATGTTAAATATGTACCCTGATCTCCCAAGACATTTTTTCAATGATTAAAAATATGCATTCTATAGTTTCCTAAAGTTGTACAAAATTATCTATATTTAAAAGAGGTTAAAACATTATTTTCATCAAATGTTCTCATTTTTAAAAATTTTTCTCATTCTTCTTGCTCTTCAGCCTCCCTCTCCTGACATTTCTTTCATTTTTTCAAATTAAAATGACTGACTGAGATGATAAGGAAAGGTAGAGAAAAAACAAATTCTTCCTTCAACTTTCTTCAGAACATTTTAAAAAGAAAGCCCTTAACACATACAGTAAGCTTCTCAACTTTTGAAAATAGATCATTTGTTAATCAGCTTCACTATTAATTCCTACTCTATGATCCGTCTATGTACTTCTCCAAGTTAAAATTAACTAAAATATAAAGTTCTCCCTGGTAGCCCTGCTCTATCTTCCTTTCTCTCACATTTCCAAAAAAAGTATCCCGAACTGGCCTTCAAAATAATCCTGTTCACAACAATTTGCTTATGTGCACATACAAAATTCTCTGAATCTATAGTTGCCATGGGAGGTAGCAGAGAGGCACTATATTATTATTTGCCTGTTCTTACCATGTTTTAATGAAGAAAAGTTATGTGTAAACTTCCATACTTATTTTCTTGTCTTCTGTTGCTTTTTTTCCCCAGAAACTGAATCTGAGATAGGTACCATGTTATCCTCCATATCTGTTTGCAAGTAGTGCACAAGGTCTCTTCTAAATTCATAGTCAGTTTTATCCACTATGCAGCAGCAAAACAGGAAAACATCGCTTACTTGTTCATTTACTGTTTTCTGAAATCTTTTTTCAAATTAATTTTCTGCTTTTTCAAAATGGAGGAAAATCTTAATTTATTAAGCAGGCTCAAATCCTAACAACAGGAAAATAGTCACATTAATCTGGAGAGTAACTCACACTTGTTTGAACAAAAAAGAAGTCTGGATGGGAATGTATATTAAGCTGAAACAGATTAAGTAATAGACAATACACACAAGTGTCTGTCAAGCAGGATCACATGCTAAAATTTCCCACTTAGAATCGCATTTAATGTATTTTACTTTCTTTTCTTTTTATATTGCAGGAGATATAATTTAAATCTGAATTATGGTAACCTAAAAAGCCATTTTACTGGAAATGAGCAATTGATCAACATCAAGTACAAGAAAAGCAAAGGTAGAGAGTGTTGATATTTTAAATATTTTTTTTCCTTTTTTCCTCAGCTTGGTATTAATCAGAGTGATTTAATACTAGTGGTTATTATATTTTTCATCTAATCTCACATTACTTTCCTATCCCTTGGGGATATTACCAAATTTTAATCAAAATGCACTAGATGTACTTATGTCAGTATTGAGCATCCTTTTTGCTTTGTTAATTAGTTACAAGACTGCAAAGACTTTTGCCTATTTTCAGAATTTGATTTCTTTTCTATTTTTAATTGTAACAAGGACCAGAACTCATTAAAAACGTGTATGATTAACGTATTTTCCTCAGGTATTTTATTTCTGTCAGTTCTTCCCTTCTGTAAATTCTCTCTGTGGGTTCAATCAGGGAGCTTTAGAAAGTGCATTCTTCCAGATCAATACGTGCAGCTTTGATTCTGTGAAGTCTACCTTGTAAATTGCCTTATTTTGGTTACAGTAACTATTACCAAATACTTCCAATTGTTATGCTGACATGACCAATTTACAGCAAAAATAAAGCTGGCTTGAGCACATCTAGGAGTATGAATAGTGCATTTCAAGAGAACAGAGGTTCAGACAAAGCAGTGAAGATAAGTCCTAGGGTTACAGGAAATTTAACAGAAAGAAATCAAATACATGAAACATATCCTTTCACTTTATTAGGTCGCAGAAAAAATAAAGAATATTAATCACTGATATCATCTGTTCATTTCTAAAGAAGTTTGCAGTGATAATAATAGTTCATTTTGGTTTCACTCTAAACATGATGAACATTAGTGCAGAATGTGTTCTCACAGATTAAGCTTGAATTAATGGAATCTCCAAATTCAGCCATTCATATTTGTCTGATAATGACCTAATTAAATGAAGAAATTCCTTGAATCACTAGTGTCAGAACATTGCATGCACTTGAAAGCTGTTTGATGGTGACTCCTGTGAAATAAATCGGTCATGTTGTTATACCTGCTATAATGTAAAAGTAAAGACATTTGTCTAGTTCTTTGTTCTCTCAGCTGAATCCTGAGGACGTGGTCATAGCATGTAACACAGCATAAGGTGAGCAGCCCTGAATAGGGTCCTAAGAAATAGTTGGTTCTTGGATTGCATTTCAAAGTTGTGCATAAAACTAAGGCAAATCTCAGAAAACACAAATCACTATGCTGGGCACTATTTACTGAGCCTTGCCTTTGAAAATCTATTTACCTGGAGTGTGCTGTACTGACTCATATATCTCCCATTTTTGGACTTATTTTAACTATACCTGTGTCATTAAATCTTCCTTCTGCAGTGATGACACTGAAGCCACAACTTAGAGATTTAGGCTCTTTGTTGAGTAAAAATGTACTCCTTGAGAGGTGAATGATGGCAAAACTTAAACCATCTCTTAAACCATCCCTGTTTTACACAGTTAGTGCATATAGGATTGGAGAGGTCTATGGTTTCCCAAGTTATCCATTACTAGTGTGTACTGGTGAAGAAATCAATGAAAAATTAAGTTAAGTGATTAAAAATAGAATTTTGTCCTTAGAACAAAAAGTGTTTTCGAAAGAAAAATCACTGTACGCACAAGGGAAATTCATGGTAGAACTACTGCCCCATAAGATGTATGGTGGCACACATACTTCATTCCAGCAAACAATTTGTTTACCCAAAATATTTTTTATCTTGAGGGGTTTCAGAATTTTAATGAAAGATTTCTTGATGTACTTTTTACTATTTAAAAGGAAGATGCTGTTGAAAACATCACAAGCATTGTAAATTATTGCTTATGTGTCAGGATGCCACTGTCAAATCTTTTTACAAACTTCAGTGTTTCTTACTAGAACTAAAAAATATTTGGATAATCAGAATATATTACTGAACATTGTATTAAATATGCACTATATTAGATACTACAGAAGTACCTTGCTGGATAGGTAGCTGTACAGAACATGAACTAAAATTAGGGGTTAAGATAAAGGACTACTTGGAATCTCAGTTGTTTTAGAAGCTTGATGGCATGACAGAATACCTGTGTCTGTATTTAAAGAAATCTTGTACGTAAAAGAACTAACCAATTATATATGATATAACTTTAATCCCTGGGTATGATCTATCCTATGGAAATCAGTGGCAGAAAAGAAAGGACTGTTTCTGTAGAGTAATATGGTATCATTGTCCATTTCTGTAACTGAAACTTCTCTATACTCTTAAATGCAGAGTTACTGAAGAAAATGAGCACAGTGAAACAGATTTTTCAGCAAGTGAGCAATGAAAAAAGTTAAAAATATTGTGATAGACAAATGACTTGCCAGTATCTTCTGTCGCGGGTTCAAAAGCTCTCACAAGACCTCAACAAAACCACTGACATCAAACTCTACTGTGCTCTGATACAGCAGTTTGGCAATATAGCAGTGACAGCCAGAAAGTGTGTTTTCACAAAAGGGATGGCATAGCTGTCCTGGGAAAACTTTCCCTTTTAGGACTATGCCTAAAGATACCCATGTGTTTAGTCAGTTATTTTCAGATTCTTAAACTGATAGACAGAAGAATTAAAGGCACACAAATATATGGCAATCACAAAAAGGATAAGGCCAGGTTCTGAGATGGTTTCTAATACATATGGAAAAATCTCACTAAAAATGGAAGCATTTACCGGCTAATGGTGGTAATGCAAACATTAAGTAATAGATTGATCTCATCTTTGTTTAGGCCTTCTGAATAAAATAAAAAATTAGGTTCAGTAGCCATTAGACAAGCTAAAAAAAGAGGTGCAAAATATATTATCTATGTTGTACATAAATTGTGCTTTGAATTAATAATTATCCAATATTTTGAATATATATCCAGGAATATTTATCTATCAAATTCTTATCTTTGAATTAATGAGTTTTGCCATCAATTCACACACAAATACACTTTATCCAAGGTTGTTTTTTTTTCTTTTTATTTTTATTTTTGCCATTCAGAATAAAAGAATCAGTTCTTGCATTAGCAATTCATTATTTAAAGGGACATTACTGTTATTCTAAAACTACATATAGCAGCAATCAGAAATCAATGAGAAGGCAAAAGGTAAGGTCACTGTTAAGAATTGTATTTAACACTCACAGATCCCTTTCTACTTTGAAGTATTAACCTAAGTGTTTATAAAAGAAGACACAGCCTTAAACTCTGGTTATTTAACACAATAAAGAACAGATGTTATAATTCCAGGTTTGGGTGCAAATGACATTTCTCTTTAAGAAGTAATGCATTTTGTCATAGCAATTTGTGTTGAGATAAGAATTCATGAGGTAGGCTGCCAAGTTCTCTCTGGTTCATTTGTTATGATTTTTGCACCTGACACAATGTCATGGGTTCAAGTCTCAAAGTGGCACTCTCTAGTGCTCTACTGAGAGAAGAGCTATTTGTACTTTAGGTGACATTTTAAAACAAGCTCTCTGGCAGTTATCCAAATGTATGCTAAAAATCATAAGAGACATTTTCAGATGAGAGCTGGAGATAATAGCACTCTTGTGGGCAGCATCTCTTCTCTCTATAAAACTTGCTCTGGTACCTAAGATTGCCTGTGAGCTATTGTTGAGCACGTCTGTAATGGCTGCTTCACTTTCTTCAATGTCATTTTATAATAAATAACTCAGTATCCTTCAGAGATGTTCAGTATCTGGGATTGGAGGACCATTTTTAAATCGAAGTCTATTCAGAAGGCAACAACGGTTTTGTCACTCACTATAAATTACTTCCTTGATTCTGGCAACCGTTCCAGTATTTATGTACTCAGGTAACATAGTTAGATTCTCTCAAGAATATCATGTTCAGTGATGAGCTGGTAGGCAGTAGAAAAGGACAATACCTGGGCATATGTAGGTGGGATTAAGGTGTTATACCGAGAGGGTAAGTGTTCCCTTAGGAGTCTGTCAAGCATTAGGTTTTTCCTACAGGTATGGTTGTTCACCCAAAGTAACAAGGACAAATAAGACAAGTGGTGTAGACTGTTTGATATTGATCTTTCTGTAAAATCTTTTTTTGCAGGCTTTGGTCACGGTGATGTTTTTTCAAGTAAATTTTTTTCTTGCTTTTCAGCTTATGTTGCTATGACATATTCGAATATTACTGTCATTATTGATTACATTTTTGTGGTGAGAATCATAGAGCATATGCTTTTTCTTTTATCTAATAAAAAACTTTTTTGCAGATGAAGTATGAACAATTCAGAATGTTTCCATAACTTTTTTCATATTTTGGAGGTTAATAAGGGTAGAAAAACTTCATGAAATCTTCAGAAGTGTAATTAGGAAGATGTAATTAACCTACGTTAATGTGTACAATAAATGTATACAAGATACATATAAATGTTGATGAACTGTTCATTAAGCTTTCTACTGCTCTTGCAAAAAGAAGAGACCAGAAAAATAAAATTTCTGTGTTCTGACCCTCAAATATCTTATATGCGACTATGTCATTGTCTCTCTTGTGATAAGAAAATAAATTGTTTTGACTGATGGGAACTACTGACCTATCCATCTTCAAATATATGTTGTATCCTCTGTTAACACTCTCCTATTTTATAGATAATTCCCTGATAAAATATTTTTTAGTAGCTGTGTTTTGATATCTGGTGGAATGGTATTTTTGATCTTGCACCAAGGCGTTTGTGTATTTTACAGTGTTCAAGATAATAGTGTGTTAAATACTGTCCAGTAAAGAAATAGAATTAGAGTAAAAAATATATTATTAAAATCAGTAACTTTTTTGTTTAATTCAACTGAATCTGTGCTAGAGGTTCTGGTGCCACAGAGTAAATAGGTACTCCTATGAATTGCCTAATGCACACACAATAAATAATCTGAAGTCTGAGGAAAGAGGGGTAATTTATCTTTATCAAACTACAGTTACAGCTGTGTTTGAGGGAGTCTATGAGATTGGAGGGCTCTAAATGGATTTGCTGTTTTATTGACCAAATTCTTCAAGAATACTTTTTCACAAAAAAAAAGAAAGTTCCAAGGAAAAAAGAAAGAAAGAAAAAGAAAGATATGGGACAGTGGTATATAAGAATATAACAAACTCCTTAACTTGAATTAGCGTAAAGAACACATTTCCATATGTTTGTCATTTACTACAAAATGTCAGATTTGCAAACAAATTTACCCCTTTAGATTTAGGGGGATATTTTTTGGTGGTGTTTTTGTTTTGGTTTGGTTTGGTTTGGTTTGGTTTGGTTTGGTTTGTTTGTTTGTTTTGTTTTGTTTTTTGGTTTTTTTAAGTATTGCTAGTTTTTAAAAATTAGGGACCATCTGCCAGAGAAGTTATCATGAGTCTCATGCCACATGATCTTCCAATCAGAGCCCAAAGATTTGACAGCCATGAGAAATAATTGAAAATTTGTTTACTTCATATGCTTTTAAGTTGTGATATTGAAACTAAGATGCATTAGTGAAGCTATGTGTTCATACTGTACAATACCTGACACGGGGAGAAGCTGTCCTTTCATTCAGCATCTCACGATTGCTGGTGTTCAGCAGCAGAGATAAAAAGGTGCAGTCCAGTTTTTAACCTTCACATCCCTTTCTGCCACTAACAGAAAATAGGTTTTTTGGGCTGGGAATGAGAGCTATGCAACTGAATGAGGTGGTCTTAAACAGGGCTTTGAATGAAAATGAGTGTGGGGGGATAACCATGTGTCAAGGACAACTGACTGGGCATGACATAGTGGCAGCTGCTTGGTGGGTAGCTTTCTGTGATATACAGGAGCTCAGCTTGATTTATTAAGAAACAGATATGGAGTAAAAGAATGCTGCAAAGATAGGTGATAATGAAGTGTTAATGTAAAAAAATACAGCAATAAAAAGTGCATTAGTAAAACGATGAATTTTCCTAGTAGAATAGCTATGTAGAATTTCCAAGGTGAAGGCAATAAGCTTGATTTTTTTTACTGAAAAAGATGAAGAATCATTAAGTGACAGATTTTGATTATTTTGATATTTATTTTGTAAAGAATGAAAAGACCTGTTGAGCAAAGCCTCATTCAGAGGATAGTTACCCAGCAAACGGTACTGTGACCTCTATTATTTACCTGAACTTTCTTGAAATATTTCTTCTGTATCTCATTTATATATCTTTCCTTATTTCTTTAAATTTTAGGGCAAGTTAAAAAAAATTAGGAAACCTTTATATTTCTTGTGTGGATTTCATTACTACATGCAAGGGGTCTATAATTTAGGTGACAAGTAATTTTGTTATACTTCAGGACTTATTTCTCTACTGCATGTTTATATAATATATATATAGAATAGCTTCAGTGCTACTACTGCAGTATCATGAAGCTCAATGGATATGGATGAGCAACTATTTAGATTTCATCACCAATTACGAGGATTCAAACCAGCAGAATGTGATACAAAACTCCTGCATTTTGAACATATACGTTTCTCTTATACATACATACATGCCATATGTGATCTATTTTCTATCCCACAGAAGAGCTATCTGAAGACAAGTGAAGTAGTTCTAGAGAAGAATCACCACGAGTTTCTGAAGAGTTTGTTGGTTTTGGTTTTGTTTTGTTTTTCCTTAGGATGTGATATTCATAATTGAATGAATAAATTAACAAATATTCAGAACATAGTATGATGCTAACAAACCTGCTTTGTTGAGACCACATGTAAATCCACTGAATGAATGGACTGACACAGGTTCATAATTTCTAATTTCATTACATATTACTTTAAAATTAAGTTCAGCACTACTGACTATATTTTGGTTATACTGTGTCAATACAAAATGTTACTCAGAAGAGTTTTCCAGAATTAAAGGACTTGCATTAGACGCCATGATGACAAGGAAAAGGTGTTGGCTGAGCAACTTTCTAGATTCTGCAAGCAAAGGTTTTTCTATTCTAACAATATTGGAATAAACAAACTTTTATGACTGAATGGCTCTTCACAGAAACATTTATATCTCACTGATTATATGAAATAGAAACACCAAATATAAAATGTAGGAAAGCATGAATTATGAAGGCAAATAATTTCAAACTGTACCTCTACATTTTGGCTGCAGCTAATATAATAGCATCAGAAGATTAATCTACAGACATACATCTTAGATGACAAGAGTGCTAGTCATAGATAATTAACATGATTAAAATATATTACTCAATAACGATGGAAATAATCTCTGATTCTAAACTTGAATGACAGGCATGCTAGGAAGTGGTACAAATGCCATCTAGGAGATTTCTGACAAAACTGAACTAGCAGACTTAACAGTTCTAAGCAACATACTGTAAAATTTCAGTGACTCAGTCCTGTGATATAATTAAGGACACATTGATGTCTCTTCCTATTCTCCTTAAATCTGAAGCTTTGAAAGTTTACTAGACATCCAAACAGCCTAAGAAAGCTAAGGACAGATTGATAGCGGGAGCAGAGATCATTTGTGGCAGATGACAGACTTTGAAGGAAGTTTGTTGGGTTTTTTTACATATATATATATATATATATGTATATATATTTTTTTTTAAACCCGAACTATCAGACTTTGCCTGATTTCCATTTTTGGTGTAAACATGTAGGAAAACAAGGGGAATGTCCCAGTTAGACCTCAGTTACTTTTTTTGTCATTTTGATCAGAAAGGTCAAGTTTGCTGCTTTTGTGGTCCAAGGAAATGTTTCAGCTCCCAGCAATGAGTTTCTTGGAATGCACTCTACTCTGCTAAACTTCATGTATAGAATCAACCTTTAATTTCATTTTTTCCTTTTATCAGGCTTTTCTCTGTGTTTAGGGAATGAAAACGATGCATAGGTTGTTGCTTAATTTATTTTGTCAGCATGACTTTTGCATTTAGATTTTCAAAGCTGATTAGGGGATTAAACTGCTCAACTGCCATTAAAGTCAACCTCCTTTTAGTTAGTTTGAGAATTAAAACATGTATCTGTGGGGTTTACAATTTAATGGTAGTACAAAATTTATACACAAATCACAGGATTCTCTAGCAAGGAAAACTTAAAACCTACATTTTCTCAGCTAGTTCTACAAGAAACTTTAGCAGGGCAACTAATGGAAAAAAGAAAAGGAGAAAAAAGTAAAACATGTCCTCAAATAATAAATGAATTAATTCAATTTTCTGAATTTTAACAAAATGCACATAAAAATCTGGAGCAAAATTTTATTAACATATCAGTAACAAACAAAAACTGAGAACTCATATGAGAAAATCTTTTGTTTAAGAAAGCTTTGAAATAATGGTGACCTGAAAGAAAAATAGTAGTAATTAAATATTTAAAAATTCTGAATCCAATTTTACAGATTTTAGTCCAAATGAAATAGAAAAAATGGTTGTGTCATTTGTCACGAATCAATACTTGTTTAATTCCTTTTTCTTTGCATTTTTTTTGCATTGATCATGACTACAAATGTCAGACTTGAATCTGTATTTCCAGCTTCCATAAGAAAGGTGCATCAAACAAGCGCTGCATTATCTGACAGCACAGTATTCTTTTGTTCCTAAAGAACAAAAGAATAATTAACTACATTGATGCCTGGGATGTCTGACTTCTCATTTGAGATGTTGTTCCTATTATTTCAATGGCATTTCTTATTATTTATCCTCCAGACTGCCATTGAATGCAAAGCCTAAATATTCTGTTTTGTTTTCCTGGACATCATTGATCCAAATTACTTGAATTATTGTCATCATATATTTTCAAATTATATTAATTTCCTTTAAGCCTGCTTAGCAAAATAGAGACCTTAATTGTATTGAACTGTACATTAATTTCCTTTCAGCTTCCCATCTCTCATAAAAAGTTACTGCCAATGATGATGAAATAGTAAATGGGGCAACGTTTCTACCTAATAAATGCCATTTAGGAAAGGCAATTTATCATTTACATTTTATGGATTATCACATTTGTACATTGATATGCATCAAGCATTAGGCTGATGTTTCTATGAAATGTCCAGAATATTTCAGAAAGCTCTTCTAAGGGAAATAATGATGTTTTGGCATTGTGGTTGAATCAAGTGTATATGAGGGAAAGCCTGCTTTTTGAAATGTGGCATCCACTTTAGCCTGTGGGAAATATGTGTATAATGTACAGATATGCAAAACTGAACAGCTTAAGTTTTGAAATCAGTCTTTTGGAATGGAAATATGGTGTAACAAATCTTTGTGTCGAGGTATTCTTCCTTCCTAAGTGGTGAAAGAGTTTTTGATTTTATTGGCATGTGTTTTGAACTCAACAAAATTATCTGGAAGTCGGTTTCAGTGTGAATGGGGATCTTTTGATTTACCTTAGTTGAGGTTTCAGATCCATATTCTAGGAGCATATTCAGACTAATTTTTTGGTGTTTCATCGTTATTTTTTATTCCTATGCTGTTGATCTACAGTGAGCTCCTTTAAAATAATGCAATATAAATTATCCCATTTTTTATTAGAATAAAATTTCTGATATGACAATCTGGCCATCCAATATACTAAAATTCAGACCAGTGAAACTATGAACACAGCTGTTTCAATTGTTAATACAAAAAGATACCTGATTTCAAATCCTGGAATTCTTGCATTAATTCCGTGAATTATGTCTTTACCAACACTTATATTTTCAATTTCAGAAGTAGAAACTGAACAATTGTTTTAAATTAGGAAATATTGCATTTTTTATTAAACTGGAGGAATTAAATTAGCAACTAGGGACTTAAATTAGCAACTCCACCCCGCCAATTTTATGCATTACCTTAACCTTAATGCTTTACCTTCATCTTAATTTTATCTCTGATGTCAAAAAACATCTTTTTGTACACTCTGATATGGAAAATCTTTTTGTAATATGTATCACTAATAGAATAATGGATTCTGTAGTGTATTGGATTAAATTATTATATATTATGCATGGCAAGCTAAACCAAGTTGCAAATCTAAGTCTATAGATAAAAATCTTTAAATATACTTTTATACCAAGATATTGTTTTCTCAGAGCACTGTTGTTCATATAAATTAAATCATGCTTTCAAAATATTTTGAAGAGTAATATAAAATAAGAGGCAAGAATAAAAGCAAGGGATCACGTATGAAGCTTTTTCACAGTGCATGTATTTACTGTAGGGTAAAAAATATCACAATTATATGAGCACAAAAATACCATTTGTAATTTCTTGATTCTAAACCTGACCAGAGGTCTTGTATTTGCTGTAGATTACTCAAGATGACGGTGGCCCCAAGAAAACTATTCCTTACCCCAGTGTCATGGAACTCTGGGAAACCATTGCCACTCTAAGGGAGGCAGAAATAACTCTGGAAGCAGAAGCAGAGCGGCATGGTGTGAGCGCTAAAGCTCCCTAATCTGCGAAGACCTGCAGGCCACTGAACGCGTATCACTGCACTTTCAGACCTTTCAGACTGGAGCACTCGTGTCAGATTCCCCCAGCAGCCAGAGTCTCCCACTGCTTTCCACCACTCCTGACCGCATACATGCCTGCTCTGCTTGACATTTACAGGGGTGGTTTTCCAGAGGAGAGTTTCATCCAGACTTTTTATTCTACTGCTGTCTTGGTTGTGTGGGAAAACTAAACAAGTGATAGAGCTCTCTGTCGTACTCAGCTGCTTTTCAATCTGTGAAGCTATGCATGGTGAGACTGGCACACACGACACAAACTTCTTTTACTAGATTGTGGCCACCAATTAATAAACATTTTTAATGTATTTTTATTTAAAATATATGAAAATGAAAACATTCTAGTTTGCAATGGAAAAGCAGATATTATCGAGACAAGGTTTTGGAAGTTTTTTTTTTTTTCTATTTAGAAATAAATTGAATCTCAGCAATAAGTTAAAATTAGCATTTTATTTTTTTGTACAAAAGGTGTATTTTTGTTTCATGAATTATTTTGCATCAGCTTTAGCAGTATTACTGAATTTTTAATATTTTCAAATCTCTAATTGTGCAATAAGAATTGTATCTTGTGGTGAGAAAAACTAAAAAATCCATATTCTCTTTGTTTTGATATTTTAAGCATTTTGAATTCCAAATCAAATGCAAACAAAATTGTACTAAGTAAATACTTTCATGTTTTCTTGTAGCCTGAAATTTTTGTCTTGGTTGAAAAAAGAAGATAGATAAGCAGCATTTTCTGTGCATGAAAACTGACAGATTTTATCCCTGCCTGGAACTCCAAGACATATAGTTTCTCTTCAAAACAAAAATCTATGTTTCTTCACCTGTTGCAGTATTGGGCTCTACCTTTCATTCTGTGACTTAAAAAAAGAGTTTATGGGATGTCACAATAAGTGATAGAACTGAGATAAAAAGCCACTCATAACATACATACCAAGCTATCCTTCAGGACATTTTTGTTTTGTTGGTTTTCTTTTAAGATAATATGCTAAAAATATTTTACAAATAAATATTAATCTTACATATTTGAGACCTCCTAAAAAAGGCTGTGTTTGAAAAAATAAAATGGGCACTGCCAAAAAAATACAGTTTCTAAAGAAAAATAAAGGCCAATGAAATGATGGGGTTTTCTTTATAGACTCAATACTCTTTCTTTTAACTTTTTTTTTTCCCCACATTTATCATTTTGGAAAAAAAAAACCTCCAACCAATAATAGTTGTTTAGGTATTTCTGTACACTTCTTCATCTGTTGTAACAAGTGATGGCTCATATAGAAAAGTCCTGACACATCTTCATGGTGCTGTTACACCCTGTTACAGCGTACTAAACTGGCATATAATTCTTTTGAAACTGCATTGTGGTTTTCAGAGTACATGAATATTATGCTCTGTGAAAATCATTCACAGAAAGAATAAAAATCAGGAGTTTAGTACAGACAGTTCCAAGTTACACAGCTGCAAATCCAATTGTGCCTCTACTATGTGATCTCTTTTTCTTAAAAAGGCCATCTGTGGTAACTGACTTGCTCTGGACATACAAACAAGTTTTGCATCACGGAGCAAACAGCATCTTGTGCAAGTACTGTGTGAATTAGTACTTTGTGATCTTTGTCAGATTTAACTTTCTGTAAGTCACAGCTGTACACCAGACTTCCCAGGTACTCTTTTAAATACTCTTTATTCCATGCATCCCATTGTAGCACCTGCTCTTCTGAGGAGCACAAAGCAATACAAAATCTTTTTTTTTTCCTCTCAGGAGTCCCAGGTGGCAGACCAACCTGCATCTAGACTAGTACACAAAAAGTGTCTAAGTTGCTTCTTTGTCCAGGGACCATGTCACAGTGCATTCATAAGCCTCAACCCCCTTTTCTCTCCCCACTTTCATCCAGGCAGTTTGGAATCATCCATTCTACCCCCTTGGAACTCTGTTTGTTCCTTGCTGTTCCCTGAGCAGTGCCTTGTTTGTGAGAGTGCTAACCTGCCCAGGCTAAAGTGTGTGCAGCAGGGGGGTGGTCAAGTAATTAAATAGGATAAACCAGTAGAACACCATGTCTTAGGCACATAGTTCACTAGTCCATACATAGCTTATCTTCCCAGAATTCTTCCTGGCTGGCTTAAAGCTTTGCCCTACTTTACACTAAAAGCTTTTGTTTTCAGACATCCTTTTGTTTTTCTCCCTTTTTTCCCCAGTCATTAGAGTATATTTGCCAAAACCCCATTCTATTCTCCCAACATCATGTTTTTTACCACTGCTCCTTAAGTCCTAATTCTCCAGAAATCCTGAGAAAAAGGATCATTGTTGCTCTTCCTTGGTGTTTCATTCCTCCTCCAATCTTGTCAGAGTGTTTTTTCATCCTGTGGATATACAGCACCTCTGGGAGAAAAAGTATCCGCACTGACAAGCAGCTTCCCAAAACTAGACTGGATTATAATAGGCAACAGATTGTGGAGTCATACAAGAAAGTAATTTGGAATGACTGTTTTCTTTACTTCTGCATAACATGATTAAGACCTACGATCAGTGACTGATTTGAATTACCTTGAGGAAAGAAAGACAGCATTATGCTCAATATCTTGTTTACAGGCAAAGTAGATGCATACTTTATAGACAAGTAAAGCCAAGAATTTGCTGTTAGTATAAATGAAATCTGAAGAGTTTAATCATTATTAGTGCAGATTTCATTGCTGAAGAAAAAGAAAAGTAACAATGCAGTTTGCATGCTGAATTTCCTCCACTTTTCCTGGTTCTATGCCCACTCTCATCTTGCTGCCTATAGAATTCACTTGTAATTATTTTTAAACATTTTCTAATATGCTTTCACACCTTTACTCCTTCTTCATTGATCTGCAGCTCCACACTACATCTAAATTTCATATACACAATGCCTCTTAAGTGTGGGAGATGTTTTCCTTTGTTGTCCCTAAAACTAGCTGTGCCCATTCCAGGTCTGCATTTCTTTGATTAATTATTGAGCTGTTTGCAGCTGTGGAGTCTCCAGTGTCAAGCTTGTGCCCCATTCAATGCTTACACTTTTCTACCCTGTATCCTGTGGATTTTGCTTCTTATCTAGTGCAAAACCTGTATTTCTCCACACTGCATTGTAAGGTAGAGGCATAAATATTTCATTCTACATAGAATAGCTACTTTTGCTGCAATCTATACAAAACATTTCTGGGACCACACAAAGGTAAATAAAAGGAAAACAAATTAACCATAAGTCGATTAAAAAAATTGCTGTTGCAACTAAGCTGAGTAAAATAAAATTACAGGCAGCATAGAAGAAGTTCAAGTAGAGCAAATATGACTAACTTCAGTCCCAGAGACCTGAAAATTCAGAACAAAACTATGGCCTTTAAATAGCAATGGGAATACTGTATTATGGGGATATATGATTGCAATAGTTCTATTAAACCAGTATTTCTGTACTAAAAGGAAAAAAAAAATAATTTGGGGGAGTAATAAACAATATCAGAATAAATTTGCATATTTCTTTACAAGGCAGTTACAAAAGTATAAGATTCATGGCTAGAATTTCAACTTATAGCTGCAGTAAATAAGCAAGGAACATGACAGTACATAAGCTAGAAACATGAAGGTAATTAAACCAAAATCTTATTTGTTGACGAGTGGGACAAGCTGACAGATTGTAGATGGTCAGCAGGGACTTTCCAGTTACGAAGCACTAACTTGTAGTTCAATTGCTTTTGATTTAATTGCCTTTTTTTTTTTTTTTTTTCCCCACAGCAGGCTAGTACAACACTAAGGAACTCTTCTGGTTCTTCCAGGGTGGCAACAGGTTTCAGTGATTTGGATATTGATATTGGGTCTCATGGCATAGCAGAGTTCCCTCTTTTGTTACTGTATGACAATCCTGCCACTGGCTGGAAATAGAAAAATCATGAAAGATAGATGGAAGGACCTGGTTTTTTTCTGCCTATAATACCTGGCCCAGGAAGACTTTCTGGCACAAAATTTCTCCCTAAGACATTTAAAATAATTATTATGTAAATGGACACTAGTCAAGGCTGTCTGCACCCAAATGGTGACCTCACTGATCTTGTTTTCAGACCTGGGTGCTGTTGCCTTTATTGCCTCTACGGAGACATGGAAAGAAGGTGAGAAAGCTGTATAGCAGCAACCCACCTCAGTCATTTCCATCTATTTTATTCAGCTCTGACTGCAGGTATCCATACATATAAGATGGCCTTACACCACTTTTTTTTCTGCCATTACCTGGGATACTAAATGATTGGAAAGTTTCCTGTTTTTCTTAGTTTACTTTGTATCAATTCCTTGATGCTTCTTAACTTCTCATAGTCTGCAACACCTTGCATCTATATTGCTTATGAGAGCCAGATGGATTTAATTTCTTTTACATTTGAGATGTCTCTAATAGATTATACAGAATTTGCCTGCTCACCATGCCTCAGAACTGAAAGTATTTTTACTCTGTTATTATCTGTGATTTCTTAAAAAAAAAACAAACCCAAAAAAAACCACTACAGTTTAAGAAAATAAAGAGACCATAAAACTTCACCACAAGAAGATCATAACTTTCAAGAAGGAAATATATTTTGAATTGCAAACATGAATTGCTAGGGAACCTTCCACCTTCTTTTTTCAAAATGAAACTCATTGCTTCAGTCACTCAATACTGCCACTTCTTATTTCTCCTTTCACATAACCTCAAAGAAGTGTTCTCAGATCAGATCCTTCCCCAGCTGTGCCTCCACAATGCAGCTCCTAAATGCACTTGGAACATGGAATAAAAATATGAACTTTTTCCTCTGTGCAGAAACAATAGAAAGGATAGCAAACAAACCTCTTGAAAAGGTGCTATTTACCCAATTAACTAGGAACAGTCAGTTTCTCTCTGTTTTGGAATATGACATTCCAAATCCCTGAAGCTGGATTTGACCCAGCTTTTGCTGTTAAGGAGTTTTGATCATCCTTAAGGGATATAATATATGTCCTTTACAGGTATTAATAGCATGACTGACAAGCGAAAGTTTAATATAGTGAATTTTCGGGTGTTCATGCAAGTGGAAAGTGTCCTCCCCCACTGTGAGTAGTTGAGAACCATGTCTTGTCTTGTAGTGTAGATATACATAGTGTAAAACAACAGTAAAATTTTAAACACTACAGTCTGGTTTTTGCACCAAAAGATATTTATGTACTCACTTCGAGTTGATACAGAGAAAAAAGCACAATGAATTTTCTAGGTTTTAGGCTTCTGGGAAGTTTTTATTTTACATTGATATAAAAAGGCTGACCTTGTTCTGAATTTATGTCAATACTTTTGCTTGCAATTTTCTAGTAACAAAGCATTCCCTCCATGGAGAAAAATACTGATAGAAGAGCAAAATAACATATGTTAGAAAACCCTTAAACATCACCTTATTAAAGTGAAAATTACATCCAAATGTATTTTTGAAACAAATGTTCAGTATTTGAGATGGAAATGGAACACTTATGAGAAGTAGCAAAAAATTATGTTACTTTTTATTCTTTGGGTATATATTGGAAGACATAATAATATATATATAACAAGAGCACATGCCAAGAAAACAAAACAGCAAGAATATTTTGTTGTCATGTTCAATGGTAAAGGTGTTATACAAACCCATCACTGTATCTCTATTTTCTCAGTATAAATCCATGTGCAAAGCCTGAAAATAAAATGTCATGCCTGCCTTTGTCCCATCGAAGTAAATGTCTTGACATAGACATATTAAGCACCGAGATAAAATTAAGTCTACACACAATCCATGTTCTACAGTGTCTGGTGCCACTACACAGAAAATGAGAGTTTGTCCTCTGCTTCTACAAATATTCCACTAGGCCTCCACCTTTTCAACAGCAGTAATAGTTACTTCATCAAAACCTGCAAGCAACCAGGCAATATCTTATAATTTTTATCCATACAGCTTCTTATTTCAGCCCGTAAAATTTGTCGTTACTCATATGCCACAAGGGATAGTTGCATCACATTTTAAGAGCTGCTGGAGTGTTCAACCACTTAGTAGTCTCTGTTGGTTATTACATGGCTTCACGTGCTGGAGACCTTTTGTGTTATCTTCTCTAAGCCTCTCATTTCCTCAAGAACATCCCATGATTTGTCATTCTCGATAACTGCACAACATCACCAACTTTCTCCTTGCACCCCAGTGGTCCATTCAGGGTGCCAAGTGCAATCTGCAGGAAATCCATGGGTTGCTCAAAAGCTTCTACCAGTGTGCTATAAATGGCACTTGCATAAGCAGACCCACTACTGAATCCAGAGAGGAGCCTGTGATGCTGCCCCAAAACTGACAAACATACAATAGTTTGGAAAATTCAGAATATCTGTTCCTTCTTAATATTATTTCAATACTTATCTCTATTTCTGACTTGAGTGTTGAGGGAACAGCAAAATTCCTCAGGGATATATCAGTACATGAGATTTTGGACTCTTTATTTGGAATGCCTCTAATTCTAGTGGAAAATCTAGAATGATTTAATGACTTTTTGTTTTCCCCTGTATATCTTATGCAAGAGCAATATTTGTCTCTTAAATGGAAGTAATCTGAATTAAGAGATACAAAATTTTTGGTTTTATCCTCATATTACATATTGAACCTGAAAATATTAATATCAGGCATCAATTTAATAATTTCCTTATCTGCAGTCATTCCCAGATTTTCCAGTGAAATTCCAATTGACTGTGATATTCGTATAAATAAAAATGTAGAGATAGACTTATCAAGTTGTATGGTCAGTCTATCTTCCTATCACTGTATTTTCAAGCATTTTATAGTGGACTTTGCAGGCTAGTATATAATTATTCAGACATTAAGAAGCCACTGTGCTGGAGACAAGTCTATAGGCAAGTAAGCCTCTCCCTAATAACTCCCTTTTCTGAGTTCCCTCCAATCTGCTGCTTCTTCTTTCTTAATCACTGGTGTGCATCTGTATAAATATAATTATACACACACACAGACACATGCACACACGTACATATATTTGTTCAGGTTTTTTTCCTCATTTATACTTTCAATATAGTTATAGACTTCAGGTGTTTCTTAGGCAATCTTTATAATTTCATTTGTTATCTTATCTTTATAAACCAGACAATGCAGTTTCTGTTGGCTGTGTTGCATTATTACTCTTAAGAATGAAACATATTTGCAGCTAAACCTTGATGTGTCTTGCTTCAAAATTATGGAATGCTGAGACAAAATGGGTGTGTGGAAGCCTGTCTGGAATCCAGGAATAACTGGTTTGCTCATTTTCTTTTATGAGCTGAGTAAAATTTGTGTGGAAAATTTATGCATATTTATAGAGTTAAAAACCCAGCATGTTTCCTCTGGAAAGTCAGTGATTTCCCTGTAGTGAAGGTTGTGCTGCTCTTACAGGAAGGTGGCCAGTATGAAAAAGGAATAATAATTAAATGAGAGATCATGTTCAATGCAGAACGATGATGGAAACTGCATTAGGTATTCCACAAGAAATATGTTTTCTGTTTATAAAAACTTGCTGCTCTCCACTGTGCAATAAAATTTATACTGAACATATGCATTGCAAGGCTGTTATTTCTTCCTAAGTATGTAGGGATGGGGTCGGTGATAAGATATTCTCACACTGGCCAAAAGAAGAATAACTGCAAAAGCTTAGTTATTTATTATTAAAATAATTTAAATATCCTTTCCCAAAATTATATAAGAAGTTTCCAGAAGAAATCTCCCTTTAGTACCATGTTTCCAGAGGACTGCAGTGACATCCAGCTTATCTTCTGTGACTCTTAGGCATGACCTAAACTGACTTCTCTGATCACCTCCACTCCATCTTTCTCATCAGTTATTCTTCACAAGTACCTATAAATCCAATAACCTTCCAGAAGATTTCACAGCTGATATAAAGGGGTAAAAACTTGGTACCCTTTTTTTTGGTAATTGAATGGTACAGAAGCTCAAAGCAACTGTGGTTCCAAGTTTACAGCTAAGAAAGGAGGGGATATCTAAAATAGCTAAAATAAATAATACTATTTTAATATTTTGAAAACCTATTTGTACATTCTTTTCCAAATGAAAGATAACCTGTCAGCATAAGTTTTATCCCTCCAAAATAAGGAAATGTAGGGCAATGTTGGTGTATATGTTTGGGTAGGAGGCAAATTTCAGGGCAAAACACAAGAACTCACAAAGCCTAGATGAACACAAAGTTTATCTGCTCAAGCAGCCCCTGGCCAGATGTGGGCTTTTTAAAGTATAGCAGGGCAAAAAAAATTACAGCATTTCCCCAGACTTCCCTATCATCTTCTGCCAATCTTCAGTCAATGAAGATGGCCATATAAAACCCTCTGGGTGTGAGTTACACCACACAGCTGCATCTTTAATTTAGGAACTGGAAATGAATGTAGCAAAATGAATGGAGGGAAACATTATGTCTCAGTATCTTGGGAAAAGAAAACAAGAGGAAAAAATTGCAGTTGGAAGAGAAACACACAATAGGAGTTCAAGTTCTGTGTGCTGCATCAATTTGTTTGTTAATATTCTATTGTTTTTTTAGTATTGTTAATCTGTAACTTTTATTAAAATTTGATGCTCCTGTGGCCCTTTATTTCCCAAAAGTCAAACACGTGTCCAGCAAGGGATTAAAAAATAGAAAAAATACTCCTAAAATAACACAGTCACATTGTATACCAAAAGAAAACTTGAAGTACCATGGAAAAATATAAATTAAAGTGTAAGAATGAAGAATAGGGAAAAGAAAAAGCCTCTAAAAGTTCAGTATGTTGTCTAATGAAAATTATATGTACCAGTTTTTATCTCCTTCACAGAGCTGAAGAATCAGACTGGCACATTTACATGAAATTTCACCATATGTTACAATGAATGGTTTAATTTTAAGTTTGAATTACCTGGGAGCTACAGAAAACCTGGTGTGGAGAGAAAAGTCTTAAAACAACCCAAACTGGGGCTGAGGAAGGGTATGACTTTCTTGCTGGAGTCAACAAGTAGATCTTTCTGCACTCCATGGCCTTGGTACCTCGACTCATCACCCTGAAGGTAGATATTATGTCTCTGCCTTTCACAGCATGATCCATATTTCAGCTCTTTCCAGTGACTATAGTTTTTTAGGATGGATCACGCTCTACTAATTTCCTTCCTAGTTAATCCATATATTCTTGTAAAGGTGAAAAGAAGCACTTTAGTAAAATTCAGAGTAAAAATCTGTACTATGTACAAGATACAGAGTCTATAATACAAAGTTATAATGATGTTAGGGTTGTGCTTCATCATTCTGTTCTTTTCTGTTTTTCAAGATGGTGAAGCATTTCATTTTAGGCATATGGCTACAAGATGTCCAATGTCCTTCTTCTGGGGCAAAATCCAAGGGAAATCTGGGGTAGAGAAATTCCCCCCTTGCAGAATGTTTTGTTTTTTACACTAAACAAATAATTTGTCAACCTAATTATTTGTTTTTCATAAATAAATCTGTCAAAGATTTATCTTTGAGATCTGTCAAAGACATGATGTGGTCTTGGAATATTTACTTAAATATATTTTTTCTTTCAGTCATAAATTGTTTGAATGTTTTAAAGCCTTTCCTTAAAGATAAGATTTTTAACAGACAGAAAATGAAGATGAAAGGCCACATCTACAAAAACCACTAGATGTCTATAGATTTTATAGACATACCAGATCAATTTGTGTGCCTACAAAACCTCCTGGCATGCACTTAGATGAAAGCATAAAAGTAGGCCAGGAATGTGTCTTGCTTATGCTGCTTGGTGTTCAAATATAAGATAAAAATAAAAATTTGGACCAAAGTAATTGAAAGCTTGTACTTCTGTGGTTATTCTACAACACAGAATTGGCATTTGTTCATAAGAAGTGATTTTATTCACTGGGGCTTTTTGTCTAGCAAAATACATTGTTAAGATATATCAGGGTAGCTTTTATTTTCCAGTCTGGATAATACTAGAAAAATAATTCCAACTTTTTCTTTCTTGAAACTTTGAACAATTTTTTCCTTATTTTCATCTAAAACAGTTTTGCACAGTTCAATATGATGGAAATTTTGAACCATTAACAATAATCATAAACTCTTAACAGAAACAAAATTTCAAATTCTTTATCTATATCTTTACAGAAATTTTATTTGAATTAGCTTAATTTAATTAAAAATAAAAGCATGGGAGAAGCCATATGCTAAATGATAAGAATTATGAATTCATCTAATGAACCATAAATATCATTTATACATTCATAAATGCAGTAGCTATCAACCAGAAATTTAAAAATACTTTTTCTTGTTTTCACTTTTTATTTTAATTTTATTTTATTGTATTTTGTAGGGAAGGATATGTATCTTTAGGAAAGACATAGTATTGGGTAAAGTGGCATAAATGCGCAGAATGAACAGCAAAGGTTTGCAATATTGATGGCAGGAGCATCTACTAGGGCAATACAATTAGTGAAAATCTGTTTCCAACTGGCAAGGTATTTAAGAAAGTCAAAGAGAAACAAATGAGACATTTGTATTCTAATTCAAGGAACTTTAACATCAAAGTGATACAAAACCTAACAGCATCACTGGGAAAATAATGTATTATAGGAAGGAGAAAGCATAATAAGTTAAAGCAGAAATCATGACTTGTACTATCTACAGGTTTGAAAAGAACATTGTTAGAAAAGTTTTGTAAATAGAATCGAGAACAGAGAAGAGAAGAGAAGAGAAGAGAAGAGAAGAGAAGAGAAGAGAAGAGAAGAGAAGAGAAGAGAAGAGAAGAGAAGAAGATATTTAACATTTTGGAGAGTGGAAAGGGACCGTATATGGAATGCAAAACTATTTTATGAGAGGAGTGCTAAAGACTTCCTGAAAGCCCCTGAATTCTGATAAAGACAAATCAAATGTGATGGCAGTGTAAGACTCTTAGCCCAATATTCATTGAATTACCCTAGCTGCTGCTATTTTCCACTTGATTTTGGAAATAGCAAAGATCATTTTGAGAATTTCATCACACAAGAATGCATAAGATTAAAGAAAGCATGAATTGGTTTCTTTTAAAAGAAATAGAAGGATGGTTAAAAGTCCAACTAACATTTTCCGGTTCAAATGGGAAACACTGAAAAGTACTGTAATGCTAATAAAGTCCACTGGACAAAGGTGACCTAACCATGAGAAGGTCTGGAGTCTCTTTTTTCAGTCTATACAAGAGACACTAAGGATAAACTTACATTTCAAAGAACTGGTGAATCATGGTTTTAAAAAGTTAAGATTTTTGCTAAGGGTAGAAGTAGTTTCCATGACCAAGATGTAAGTTAGGTAGGTAAATGGTAGGTTAATAATTACTAGATGCTTAGGCAAGAGCTAATCGGTATAATTATCTGCTATTATGAACATACGTATAGAAGAACGTAAAATAAGTAAACTGTTAATTGTGAAGCACAGGGCCTTGGATCATGCCAGAGGGTCACTGAGACGTGATGAAGACTCTCTTGACTTCATCCTTCGAGACCACTGACCCATTTCGAGACCACCAACCCAATTCAAGAGAAGAACTGCGCACGCGTGAAGGACTAATGGGCTCATTTTAATATCAAATGGGGATGGCAGGTGCTGGGGTTATGCATATGTATTGTATGTAAGATCTTGGGGAATAAATAGAGGGCAAAGAACCTTGTTCGGGGCGGTCACGCCTTTTGGAGGTGACTCCCATGCCGCCCGCCAGTGAATAAACATACCACTTTCTAACTTTAATTAGTTAGAGGGTATTTGTCCGTGATTATACCGGTTTTTTTAATGATTCACTGGGGAGGATGGAGTCCAGGTGTGATTTAAGGTTATCTGGATTAAGCAGTCAAATGATGTCTGCTGGTGAAAAAAAATATAATTTTTAATGAATTACACTGTAAGAGAATATGCAAGTTTATGTACTTCTTTCTTTTATGTAATTTAATTGGCTTAGTATTTTTGAAGCACCACAGTGGACTTATACTCCTTGAGATATTGTAGACTTCTGTTAATAATCACGGTCATCGGAGAAAGGGGCTACTTTGTGATGACAGAAAAGGATATATAAAGATACTCTACATTTAATGTTCAATTTAGATTATCTTTCCAAAAGATGGATGTAAAGCTAAATTTGAACTTCTGTTTCCACCTTTAAAACACCGGAGAAAACAGCACAAGAGAGTTCAAGCTTTTTTTCCAGTCAGGAAATCCGTCATCACTGTATACACTGCTGTCTGCTCTGCAGTTTTCCACTGCCAGTCCTGTGCTCAGCTGCCATCTGCCAGTTCTCCCTAATTGCTATCCAGCTAATACCACTGGTCACTCACTCCTCTTTCAGGTAACTCTCAGTCAAACTTGCTGATGTTTGTGAAATTATGAGGTTTAAAAAACCCTCATAAAGAGAAACTGGAATCTATTAAATTTAGGCTCCTGGAATAATGGTCAGGGATTTTTTGTGTTTCAAAGTATGAGGAAAAAGGGGTTCTAAGATTGCTATAATTTCTAATATTGCTATAATTTCTAATATTGCTATAATTTCAAGGCCCTTTAACATATTAGATGTTTATAGTGGAAAGAACAGACTTGAGTTCCTGACTCTTGCTGTGCATGTGTGTTATATTTGCTTCCCAGAACAGACAAGTAGGTACTCCCAATATATGAGGAAACCCTCATAGGCCAGCAGTACACCTGACAACTTGCCTTAGCCAGTAAGAACAGTCTTAGTATGAATTTTTTGTAAGGAATCGATTTATGTGTTTAAGACTTCCTGTGTTGCTGAAATTCCAGTCTGAGAGAACATCCCTTAAGGATCTATTGTTACTTGGAAAAACATGAGGAAACCCATAGGTTTGTTTAATTTATCCCAAAAGTCAGATACAGACTTCCAAGTACACTGAAATTCAGAATGAGTACCTTGATTACAGAGCAGGATTTTCTATTTCAATTGTGTTTATGATTTTGACAACTTGAGGTCAACTGAAATAATGTTGTGGTCACTTGTCTCTACTTTTCATACTCAGCAATTGCAAAAGAGAGTCTGTTTTATTTCCTGTGTAATATTTGAATCAGGTTTTGAATAGTTTATAGCAAAAAGCACACATTTTATATTTCTCCTGCGTTAAGAGGCATACCGATACATTTGTACATGGTTGATCAGGGCTGTGCTGCATGTAATAGACACAGTTTCAGTTATACAGTCCAAGAGCTCTAAAATAGGAATTGAACTTTCTGCATAACTAGTTCTCTAATTTTTATGCATGGATGGTATAATACTATGAGCTTAAAAATAATTATTTTGCTTTAAACTAGAATCAAATTAAACTTACACTTCCCAGTACAAATTTCCTTTGTTAATGTGCCCTTCAATCTATCCAAGCAGAAGTTGGAGACCTAGTTGCAGAGCTCAGCAGCCCAGCCTCTAGTGAAAAAGCTCTTTACCATCTCTATCACACTTAAGCCAATAGTCCTTGCTAAATAATGGCACTTTCCTGCTCTCTGTTGTGGGAATTGAGTATTTTCTTGTCTTTTCAACACAAATTATAAATATATCTGTAGGTTACATCAGACCGAAACACTGGTGTTAAACACTTAAGTGAAATTTTTACTTGTGAAGCAAAGACAGTTTTTCTCCTAATTTGATAGATGTTTTGGCAAAATTAAAAAAAAAATAGGGCTTGTAATTTTTTTGCAAGGCAGCATCAGAAAGTGTTGGCATTCACTATTCCTGTGCATGTTAACAGAGATAGAGTCAGATATCTTTGATATTCTGCGGTACCTGGAGATGAACACTCATCTAAACTATCAGAAAAGCTTGACTTAATTTCGCTTTTATCAGATTAGTTCAACAGATATTTGCAACTAACCTTACAGTCCAGCACCAGCTCTTTCCTCTTTCCAGAGATCATTAGGCTGAAAAATCCAGCCTTACTTTCCTATCACTAAACTGAGAAAAGTAAATTGGTCATCAGTTCATATAACCATTACTTGGGACATTCCATCAGTAGCTCTTAATCTCTGCTATACTGTGAGTATATTAATTAATTCTAAAATGTATAAAATAAAGGAATTGTCTAAGATTTTGTAGGATGAAGGGCAGCAATAATGTCCATGTATAAGACAGGACTCCACAATCTAATTCAAGGCCTTTAATTTTTAACGGAAATAGAAAGTTTAATAGCACCCTTACAATGTCATTCCTCAGATGGTGTAGAAACTGGGCTCATCTACTTCTGTGAGGTAGACTACAAACTTGACAAACTACATCCCCCATTAACTTGAAGCTATCAAAAGGTAAAGAATTTGAAATTTCCCTTGGCAGATGTTGCAACAATTACCAGCCTGCATGATCAAAAATATGTATCTTTTCATAAAATTTGAATCTGTCTTGGTTTAATTTCTACCAACTCGGTTTAATTTTCTCCAACTAGCATCTCTTAAATTTCTTTATCCATTGTTGAAATATCTATGAAGTTACTAATTTAAAACATTCGAGACTTTATTTTACTTTTCCTTTGAAAATGTAAACATATCAAGCTTTATATAGCTTTTACTGTAAAGATTTTCTTTAAGCCAGTATGCTATCTATCAGTGACTTTACTCTTTCATCATGCTTCTTAAGTATGGATGCTAAGCTACTACTTCACTACTTCCAATAACACTTTCAACCATTCAGAATATTTTATTGAATCTTTCTTCCTATTCATTGCCCCTTTTCTGCAAGTCTGCAGGATCCTACTTTGTGGAGTCATCCAGTTCTCTACTTATAATCACCTCTCTGAAGGAGATCCCATAATCTTCTTCATCAAATGGTTTGTGCTTTTGCAAGATGTTACTCCAGGGATTGAAGTAAAAAAAGTATAAAGCAGATAACAAAGAATGAAGTAAATACTTCTTACTGGATTTGAAAATTAATAGCTCCAAATAAGATAGGAAGCTTTGAAAATATATATATAGCCCCTAATTGTCTGAGAGATGCACTTAGTTTGCTTAGAGCTATCTGTAAAAGATTACTCAGACAGAACCTTTGAAATTTTTTGGCAGAATTTAACAGAAAAACAAAGAAGAATTACTTTGGTTCTCTGGGCTCATGTGCTTTAAGAATTGTATTTATAAATAGCCTAAAAAAATATTACTATTTATCGTTTTCATCTTGTCATTAATTTTTTTCCATGCGAGACGCTACAATGGAAACAGTAACAGACCGAGAGTTTAAACAAAGCCTTAGCCATCTAGTAAAAACATGCTATTACCTGGAACAATAGGACACTGAGGCATTTAAACACACTCTGGATTAGTTCCTTCATGCACCTACTAAATTGTTTGGAATGACCAACCTTTTAAAATTCTGGGTGCTGTGATAACTGGATATTTCAAGGTGTCATGGAGACAAACTACTTTTCTCCCGAGATGCCAGTGTATTTGAGTCTACTGCAAAAAAGCACAGGAGAGGCTTTTTTGTTATCTTCTAAATTCAACTATTTATAAAATGTAACTCATACAAGGGTTGAATGATGCTGGTGTTTTTGATACATTATTTTCAGAATTATGAAATCAAAATTTAAGCGAAATAAATGCAGTTCTCATACAACTAAACCTCCTTTATAGAAAGAAGTAGAAGAGCAAAATTTTCTTGACTGACTAAAAAAAAATGATAAAAAAGATCTATCACTTTCTTTAGTGAAAAAGAAAAACGGTAAGATGCTCTGACATGTGTTTCTATTATCTGTCTAAAATTTAAAAGATTTTGTATATGATAATTCCAACTAAATCCAGACATGTAGTTTGGGTACTTGCTCACCTCTGAGTTTAAAAATATTTCCTCTATTGATTACAAAGTGGCTTGTATTATAGATTCAAATTAGATGATTGTTTTTTCTTACTTTCCCTAAATTACTAGGCCAATAAACATTTTATTTTTCCTAGGAGAATGAGATTCTGTTGATGTAATGCTATTTGTTTCAAACAAGTAAACAGATAGAGATATGAAAAAACCAGATCCCTTCCATTGCTTCTGATGTCTCATCTTAGGTTTGTACTGAAATTTTGCCTTGTTACTCCATTTTTTTATATCATTTATGAGAATCACAACACTGGTACCCAGAAACTTTCGGCATCATATATATAGGGTTGACATTTTTCAAACAAAATATCCCCCTGAAAACTGACACTATTAGTTCTGACATAACTTTGTCAGAGCTGATTTGAGAAATACTTCCTATTATTCTCATTATTACATACATTGTCCTTAACTTTAGAATTGGTGGTGTGCAAATATTGATTGTGAAAATTAAACTTACCTGCTAAATTTTTTTGCCTGAACCTCACTCCAAACAATTTCTCTCCCTCCTTTATCTTCAAGCTGTCATTGGTCTTCTCTTTCATTTTCTTCCAAAATTCAGATTGCTTTTTTCTTCTCTTCTATGGCTTCCTGGTAAAACTTGAAAGACTCTTTCATGACTTCTTTTTGCAGCTTCAATTATCTTGAAGTCCCTTCTTATCTTACATTTACTTCATGTCACAAGTGTGGTGTTGTTGCCCTTCCCCAGGACTCATCAGCACACTCCTAATATTCTGGAAGCTTCTGGATTTAGTTTAACTTATATAATGAGCAGCAGAAATAACTTGTGAAATAAACATTTTCCAGATGTTGCCTTAAACTGGGCTTGTTGCGTGTTCTGACTTTGCAAGTGTTTCCATCTCTCTGCAGGAGAGTATGTTGAAGCTTATTAGCAGCAAGGTGCTACAACAATTAATGTAATGAAAGAGCTGAAGTCAATTTACATTTCCTGAAGAAGGAAGAGAAAAAAAGAAGGGCAATGTCTGTATGAGCTTTTGATGTACTATTTTTAAAAATATAATTGAAATTATTTTAAAATTGCTTACTTTATGCATTGTTTTTTTGGCTTCCTGACTAAATAAAATTCTGAACGCTGATTCCTTTGGGGACCAGGCTCTTTTTGCCAAAGAGATTTCTTGGTGTTTATGAAAAAATCAAACCATAAATAGATAGTTTCACAAAAAATAGCCCAATAACATGAAAAAATAAAGACTAAAAAAGGTTGTGAAGATTTTCTTGCTCAGTACATAAAACCATTAATAAAAAAGGCATTGTCAGCTATGTTTATGTAAGGCTTCTAAAAAAGAGCATTAAACTCAGGAATAGTTAACTTTTCTTCTGGGTTGATCATCAGATAAATCTACAAGTAAAAGAATGGCAACAATAAGACATAAAAAGAAACCATCTTGCAAAAAACAAGAATTTTTACCTTCTTCCTGGAGTTTTTTGTCTTTTATAAGGACAGAAAATGACATCAAGCACAGCAGGAGACTATTCAGAAATCAATTTTAGCTACATTATCTGAGAGCTGATGACCTTGATACAATTATAAAATGTGCAGAAACTCAAAAGCTGGAAACCTACATTAAGTCCAAGTCTTGTGTTCATTTTTGTATTTTATTAATGTTAATATGTTCTTCAAAAAAGCAATAATATTTGTAATGTAAAATATACTATACTTCAAAAATGTATTGTTCATATTAATTATATGATATGGTCTTGATTTAGTTTAATTAACAAGGAACAACTCCTTAACAATTTTACCAGTCAAATCTGGTAGTTTTCAATAACAGGTGCCTGTGTTTTTTCTGTAAGCTACATGAACTAATTGTGATAATGAAATAATTAAATTTCCTATGAAGTCTTTGGTATTCTAAGATAGAGTTAAATTGAGTACCTAGAGTGTGGATCTTTTCCAGTGGCTCTAATACCACTGAAATTCAAGTGTTATGACCTCTAACTTTAAATAAAAGTAAAGGTAAACACTGATCTATTTTTTAGATTTGGATGTCTTTTTAAAGCTGGAAAGTCTGAAAAGTTTACTTCAGATGTCACCACAGCTCTTAAAAAAAATACAAAAATATGTATCTTTGTACTAAGTTGTCCTCCTATCAGTTATTAAAAAGACTTTAAAAGAGTTTGGTTTGTTTGTTACTTTATTAAGCCACTGAGAATCAATACTGATAATTTTATATCGATTCTGGATCCCGGGACAAAATCCAAATGTCCTGGTGCCTTAAGTACAAGACCATTGAATTCTCTGACATTACTATTTTAAAAACGATTTTAAAAGTAGACTTTTTATATGTCTATTTATATTTATATGTTTACATGTATAGAAAAAACATAGGAACCATTGCCTGGACTAAAACTATTCTGAAAGTAGGAGACAGGCAAGATAACGACCTCAGTTATCCAAGATGTTATCAGAGACGAAGACATCCAGAAAATGATCCTGAAACAATCCTTTGAAGATTACTTCTCTCTTTTGAAGGTAAGGAGATCTCTTTAAGGTAAAGAAATCTGATATTAGGTGACATGATATTAGATTATTAGATACCTTTCTCCCCTTAGGATTTACTCTACCTGGGTCTCTCCTGAAATAAAAGAGGAAGAGAGCTGTTGCTTTTTAGAACAAATAATGCTGGAGCCAGTTATGGTCTCATTTTATGTGGAATAGCCAGGATAGAGAAGATGTTGAGCAAAAGGAAATTTTATACCTCATTCTGTGGCAGTCAGAGAAGGAAAAGGAAATTCAACAGAGGAAGGGGAAAAAGGGCAGCTTCCCTCTGCTAATCCAATTAATTCAGTACAGTTTCTTATCAGAGGAAAAAGAATGATGACAATGACAGGAAGAGAAGCCCCTTTCTAGCATAACACAGTAGACATATCAGTTAAAGATATAGAGTCTCAAAATGGTTCTCCAACTCAAATCTCCCATGCCATGGATAAGTCTCTTCACCACCAAATTATGCAAAGTCCATTGATACCACCGTGTATGGATGATTGCTTTAAAAAGAAGCCCACACATACTCCCCCTTGAGCATTTCTCATATCCAATACCATTATACTACAATAACTTTATAACTTATTTCAAAAAGAAACCTTGTCTTTTGTGTCAGTGACCAACGCTAGTGTAGAATTTTTCTTACTTTAACATTTTTTTACAGCTTCTACAGTAAGATTGTTCTGGTTTTCAGATTTTCTTATTGTCTATCAGAAGCTTGAGTTCTAGGTAGGAATAATAAGCTTTTGTTTTGAGGAGAATGGTCACGCCTAGTCAAAACAAAGGAATAAATTCAGAATTCTACTGCTTTAAGACCTGGAGGTTGCCATGGAAAAGTCCAGGGCTGTTTGAATGTGTTTTATTGTAGTTAGAAGCCATTTTACCTTGTTTCAAGGATCTGGTGCTTGTACCATGAATATTTCTCTTTGTTTTCCATCACTACTATTTTTTTAAATTTTACTGATGGTACCTATCAAGAATCAAGGAATAGTGTATGAAAGTGCTGTAGTTTTCACAGTAGAAATTCTCACAAATAGCCAGATTCAGGACTTTGACAAAAGTATTTGCTATGACTGCAGATGCATGTTATGCTCTGTACAAAAGGCAATGCCAGACAGAGTAAATTATATTAGGACCCCAGTGAGTAAGGGTGGATTCTTTGCTTACTTTAAAGCCTAAAAAAAATTAACTTTTAGTAGATAAGTCAGGGGACAGAAATTATTGCAGGATGAGGCAGGAGACAGAGAGAAAATTACAATTTTCACCCTTTTATGCTTTATTTCTGAATAATTTCTTGATTTAACAAGTTCAACTTCCCATTTTTCTGATATTCCATGTGCTGCTGAGCAGTACCTGAATGTGATATTGACACTGCTCACTCTGTTTACACTACTATTATTTTATATTTACATTCAGCTATTACGATACAAAGAGTGATAAAAGTTAGTAATAACAATGAATAGCCTAATGTTGCAATGACTTGGACAATCAAGATCTATATTGGAATGACCTGGAGTGAACAGATTCATCTCTATATGTAATTGTTCATATCAGTCCCAAAACCAAGAAATTTATTTTGGTGGCTGTGCTAGTAATTCAAAGAAAATTACTGGTTTCAAATAAACCTTTTTTTTTTTTGTNAAAAAGTTTTCTCTGAGTTGAAGAAGTAGAGATTTGGGGTAATTTGTCCAGGCTGTGAAAGTTTGCTCTATATTCAGTTCTTTTTTCTCCCTCAAAACACTAATTGTGAGAAGCCGAGCCAGTTCTATGTAATAGGGAATACAAAAAGAAATAGTATGTTCAAAAATGCCCTCTCTTAGAAAGTATTCCAGGGTTTAAGATCACTTTTTAAAAGTCTGGAAAGTAGACAACAGAGGAGAAGAATTTCAAGCAGAGGAGCTATGGTGTGCGCCAGGAGGCTCCAGAGAAAACAGCTGGGAAAAAAAATAGAAAGAGTGGGATGGAGAATAATGTAAAAGAAATCAGTGGCATGGTAGGAGTGATGAGAAAATGGGCAACCACATAGGATGAAGAGCAGCAGGAGAAGGAAAATAAATAAAAGATAAAGTAGGGGGAAAAACGGAGAAGAAAAGGAAACCAAAATGAGAAAAAGAAGAGAGAAAAGAGATTAGGAAAAAATCAATTGCACAATGCTTGAAGGAAGAAGATACTGAGGTACTACAGTGATATAAAAGCTGTAGAAGTGATTGTGTGTATTACATAAGAAATTAAATGAAGGAAAGTGAGACAATCTCAAGGGGAAAGAATAAAGCATCAGAAGGGAAAGGAGAAAGAAGCAATTAGGACAAGAGAAATTACAATGGGTTACAAAGGCCAAGAGGATAGACTAAGATACAGTGGCAGAGTCAGTCAAGTCCAAACTATCTTATTTTGTGTCTAAGATTCCCACCTAATTCTCTGTGAGTTACCAGTTTTGAGGTATGAACTTAAAAATTAGAGAGGGAAGAATTAGTTTAAACTAAAAAAATAAATTTCTCAAGAAAAGAAATAACCTGAATCTGTAAGCAAACAAGATGTTCTGTTTTTTCCCAAATGCTTTTTATTTTATTGAGTGACTGCTTTCTATGACTACATAAGATGTACCTCAGAGTGAAGCACCTGAGGATTTTTATCCTCTCCAATATACCCTGCAGCATCCAAATCATAGTTGTTCTCTCTGACTCAGCAAGTCCTTACATGAGGCAGAAAGCATCCCCACCTCAGCGCATCTAAATTTTTTTAATCTATGTAATGTTATAGCACATATCAATTTTGTATGTTCTTTCACCTTCCATTTTTTTTCTCAGAGATATTTAAGAAAATCAGCTTGAGTTTGCAAATCATCTCCAGGCAAACTTTGTGAAACAATAGGGAGACAGCCAAATATATACCAAAAATCAAGAATCATAGCACAAAAAGCATGAGCAAAAACTATTATTTACAGGAATGACATCACAGACTACCTGAATAATATGGGAGTAAATTAATTTGTAGAAATTGTTAAGAATCTAGCCATGAATTTCTTTATTCTAGAAGCAGTCTTAGCCGAAAGATAGTTAGGTAAGGGGTTTTTTTTTAATCAGTTGACTTTTACCCATAAGAATATATTACTGGCTGTCAAAATGTCAAGCTATTTGATTTCATGACAAATGAAGAGCAAGAGAACAGAGATAAACCCAAAAAAGAACATTTATTTGCATGTATTTGCCCTGTCCTCTAGTCAAACAGAAGAAAATGCAAATGCAAATGTGCTGTAGCTTGGATGTTACTGGAACCATGAATTATGTAAGACAAAAAAGAGATAAGCATATTGAAAATAATGCTTTTACCTTTGCAGTTCACGCCTTCACTAGAACCCCCCCAATGGAAATATTGTCCCACAATTCATCATTACCTGTTTTGTATTCCATGCATCGAGACTCATACTCCAATTGCATTGTTGTGGATAATTCAAACTTTTATTGTTCACTCTTCTTTATCCTACAGGAATGTCTGGGCCAATTGATGCAGGGATTATTTTGTGATGTCCTTCATGTTGCCCTCTAGCACTCTCCCATGTCTGTGTTCCTAGATATGAGTTAGGCAAATTGAATTTTCTGTTTGAGCTCTATAGTGCAAGAATATCTGCTTGGCATTTGCTTTGTAAATAAATAGGATATTGCATTCTATTTTCTGACACAACATTTTTTTTTCTGGATAAAATATTGGAATTACAGGGAATTTTCTGGGCAATGGTTAAGATATGATTGACTGCAGTAGGATTCTTGCTACATAATGTAACCCATAGGTCTGATTATAATATTTCAAAGATGAAGATTCTGAAAAATAGTCGTGGTCAGCGCCATCGAGTTTGTAAAGAAACAATTGAAAACTGGGCAATGTATAATTGATATTGTACATATTTATGTAAAGCCTAATCACTTTCTTTCATGGGACACAAGGCCAAGAAAAGGAATTCTAAAAGAGAAAGTCTTACAAATAATGAAAATCCAAACGCATATGCTCAGTGAAGTATAACACAGAAGTAAAACAAATAGGATGGAATAAGTAAAAGAGAAAAGAGAGCAGGTGATGTCTTGAGGAAAGTGCACTGAGTGTAGGAGAGGAAAATGTAATGTACTCTTAAGATTTAAGGGTAAAGTCCAATCTCCATTACACTGATGAAAATAGTGACTAACATTGCCAATTTCATAAAAAAAATTGGAATGATTGATGAACATAAAGAGGAAAGTTAGCAGTAGGAGCAGTTATTCCACTCAAAACAAATTAGGAACAATTTTGTTCCAATAATCAGTTCATTTCTATAGCAGGACTCCAGCTGAAATAACTATTTTTCATCAGAGGAAAAAGGAGGGATAGAAAATACACGGCCTAGATGGCCTAGTAGATGGAAACCCAGTGGATATGCTTGGAGTAAATACAAATACAATTTCTATGACTATCATAATAGAAAGACAAGATGAAAAGTACTGATAATGAATGTCAATCGTCCAGAAAAAAACATGCAATATATATATTTATTTATGTTAAAATTACTTCAAATAATAATTAAAAAAAGTAAATACAAGTAAATTTAAAAAAAAAAGCAAAAAGGCTTGTAAAGATTTGCATGGGCGTACACTGGCATGGCAATGAATGTGGCAAGCATCTGCAGATAAAATGAAAGGAAAATTAAGAAAAACAAGTTGATATTGCTGAGAAATAACTGGTGTCTTTTCCTGGGAATGCAGATGCAGTACAAAGAAAAATGTCAGAAACTGATGAATTTTCTGGAGAAGAAAGTGAAAAAATACCGCATTTAAGATGATGCCAAGTATTGCAGGTATATAAATAAGTTTGAAAAAATGAAAGGAACTAAGACATAGAGAAAAAATTTAGAAAAAATATCTAAAGTCCCACTCTCTGTCTAGAGTCCTCTTGGTATCAAGACAAAGTTTCATACATCCTCACGTTAAATCAAGCCTAAAATATATAGATGCCTGGAAAACAAAAGAATAAAAGTAAAATTGGTGATAAATTGCTAGGAAAATTAATTATTTTAGTTTTTAATGTAATAGTAACTCTGCATGTAAACATTAGCCTCTGAAAAGTGAGCATTTCCAAAGCACATCATTTGATAATGCAAAATCACTACACTACTGAATCAATTCGGAAAACAGCCTCACACCCAGACTCTTGTTCTGTAGTTCTTATCTACCATGAATAGACTTAGAGTAAAATCCTGCCTGTACACAGATTATCCACGTAAAAAATTCCTGAATGTTTTCTGCAGCTTCAACACCTTAAGAGGGACAGAGAAGCATAAAGCACAGCAATAAATTCACGTTTAGTTGGCTTTTTTTTTTTCCTTAAGTTACTACATTTTTTCATTTAATTTCATTTTTGGGAAAATACTTTGACAGCTTTGAAGACTTAAGTATGTGTCTTACAGGAACATACTGTCTGTAATTAGAACTGAGGAACCCATTCACAAACAGTTTGGAAATCATTGAATTAAGAAAATTTGTTTGCTGTCATCATCTAAATTTGCTGCAGAGGGTACAGACATCAGAGACAACACAGTAAATAATTCTATTGAATGGGGATCTTCCATGCTTATATATTACCTCTATTCCAAATGTCCCAGGCATGTAATAATACTAAGAAGCTTTAGTTATCAAAATAACTATAATATTTAGCCTGTACCTTTTCTAAGTCTTACTCCAGTACTCTGTAATATGTAGCACACGGGGTCAGAATTACTGTAATTTGGAAAATTCTTGGGAAATAAATTGCTTTCTCAGAAAGTTCTGTGTATCACAGTGTCTCCTTCAAAAGATTAGTTAAAGATGGTTTCCTGACCTTCAATACATAAAGAACATTCTTAATTTGCAAAATATTTTTCAGTGTTTATGAAAGTGTGATGAAAGATAGAATACTTTTTTCGTATGCATTATAGTGCACATGAAAACAGTTTTTTCCAGTAAGTTATAGCCACAGATTGAATTTAAAATGTCATTTATCTAAGAACATGTATCTGGACCAATATCCCAGAAAGGGAGTTTGCATGTTTTAATGTTAATACTTTCAAATTAATTTAAAATGAATTTCTGTTCTTGAATGTGCCAACTGTACCTAAAATCTGCTTTTCAGTGTGCCAACTGTACCTAAAATCTGCTTTTCAGTGATCTACCCAGAAAATTAGGCACAACATTGAAAAACTGCAAACTTTGTCAATATTTAGAGATGTAAGCAGGTTGAAGGGGGAAGGGTTTGAGTGGCTTGAGGTGGTTTCTTCCTATAAAATAAAATGTGAGAACCATTTTCAGAGTGTTCAGTCCCCCCCCCATTTGTCTCTGCAGCCCTAATGTTGCAGGAAGCTGAGAGAATTTCTGTATTCATGTGAGCAGCACTTGTCCCACAGGAGGCACTGAACAAAATGTAGGAGCAGCTAGTGTCACACCCTGCAAGAACACAGCCCAACACTGAAGCTATCTGCATACATGAAAACCTGACAGAATTCTTGATTCCACGAAGCATTTGGACAATGCTCTCAGGCACATGGTACGATGCTCAGGGTTGTTCTGTAGAGAGACCAGGAGACGGACTTCTGTGATCCTTGTGGAGTCCTTCCAGCTCTTGAAATTCTGATTCTGTGATTAATTGTCTGATCTGGTCCTCATGTCTTCAGTCTGCCACTGATTCCAAATATTTGCTAAAGTGTGCACCTGTGTCTGTCTGTCTTTTAACAGGCAGGGTTTGTTTCCTTTCTGGTTGAATTTGTTTATTGCAAAGAGGCATAAGAAACTGAGACTGTTCATGGTGCTTGAACCAAATGCATTTGGTAAATTTCCAAGCTGTTGACAAGAAATTCTGCAGATGAATGCTGGTGTCTTACTTTCTTCTTTTGATTTTTCTATTATCTGTGGGATACTCTGCAGTTTTCATTTCAGTCAGGATTTGAAATGTTGTTGTCCATTTCCTTCTCTTTAAGAACTATGTATCTTCAGCTGCTTAAACCAAAGACAAGGCCATCAATAATCCAAGTGCAAGTAAGAAGATTACATGAGTTACTACAATTGATTTAAGTTCAGCTCAAAAGCAGTCTATTTGTTTTTTTCTCCTTAGGTTTAACTTTTTCTTAGCTTCTTTCTTATTTGTTTGTTTCTTTTTGTTTTATGTTTTTGTTTATTTGTTTTTAAAATAAAATGTCATACCATGCCCTTAGGGCACTAATTTGAAGCTCTAGATCTGAAGCTGCAAACAATTGTAGACAGAACTAGTGCAACTCAGCAATTCAGAGGAATGCCAAAAGACCATCAGTTGTACACACAGTGGGACCACCAACTCAAGAGACTGGAAAGAGTTATTTGAGGCTCTAGTAAAGTTTGGAGTCTCTTGTGTATTAAATTCTAAAGTTGTTCTTAAAAGACAAAGCCTTATGCGTCTCACCTGTACCATTCCCTGTATCATTGCTTAGTTTACATTATCAATCAGCCTGAGATAAAAACCATTCTTGTTTCTACAGATATAAAATGTTTGTTTTTTTTTTTCATATTCAGGGAGTAGCACTTTTATTTGTTTCAGATTCAAAATAAAATAACCCCCCCCCCAAAAAAAACCCAAACCAATACAACCTCACTATTGTCTCCAAATGTTTTCAGGGAGCTAACTATATCAAAATTAAGTGGCAAATACTCTGCAGCTGCAGAATTGCGGG